>LPNX010596581.1:108073-130699 GCA_001517045.1 Pseudotsuga menziesii | reverse complement strand
CTCTTGTCTCTTGTGATGTGATTATGTGATTGCTGTGCTTGTTATTCTCTCAGTGAAAAGATCTTAACATTATGCTAGCTTAAATGTTGAAAAACTAACAGAAAGAATGCCGAAGCCACCACAGAGCCATGACAAGTCCCACCTTGCGTCGTCTGCAAGCAACAGGGCCATCCAACTCAAAATTGCCCTGAAATCCTGATGATCCATGCGCATTTAGATGCCATGGATACAAACGAAAACATCCCCATGGTTGAACTCCCAACTGCACCGATAGTCAGGAACAAGGCATTGAGGAAAAACCATGCTTGCACCCTTTGTGACTTGTATGGACATTACCCTCACCATTGCCAAGACTTACCCACATTTCGAATGGATCTCGCTAACCTCCATAAATATTCCCTTAAGTCTGAGATCACCTTAATCAAAAAAGTTCACCCACAGCCTCCTTCTTCAGACACCATGTCCATTTACATGTTGTCTAGTTCCACCGACCTGCTCATCTCCTCCTCCAACGATAGTCAATCAGATCTATCTCTTCGTTGCTTCCGCAATGATGAGGAGATACTTGAATCTCTGATCGCCCCGGAATACCCATGGGATGACATGCACCATTGCTTGTTCTTCCTCCCTGAAGAACTTGTGTTGCAGTCTGACCAGTTTGCCGTGGAGACCAAAGATTTCATCCATGGGAAGATCAACTGGTTTAAGAACCCTATCCCAGCACCAGATGCCTTCAAAGAAGGGAATATGGCGAACATTTCACCAACCATTAAAATCAACATCTCAACCAATTCAGATATTGTCAAAGAAATCATGCTGGGGGCATCTTGCTCCCTGGAAGAGGTCGATGCCTACAAAGCTCTCTTCCAAGAATTTTGCAACATCTTCGCCTAGTCTTACACTGAAATGCCTGGCCTAGATCCATCCATCATGGAACACCACATCAACACATGGCTAGATGTGGCACACATATGCCAAAAGCAATGGCCCATCCATCCATCCAAAGTGGTTGCGGTTAAAGCCGAGATAAAGAAGTTGCACACAGATGGCTTCATTTATCACATTGCGTACACCACTTGGGTTTCTAATCCTATTCCCATGAATAAAAAATAGGGTACCATTCACGTTTGCATAGACTTTCGTGATATCAATGGGGCATGTCCCAAAGACAACTTCCCCACACCTTTCATCGATCAGATCATCGATGCATGCACCATACATGAGGCCTTTTCCTTCATGGATGGTTTTTCCGGATATAACCAAATCCAAATCCGGAAAGAAGATCATTATAAGATGGCATTCACAACCCCATGGGGCACATTTGCATATCGAGTCATGCCCTTTGGCCTGAAAAATGCTGGAGCCACCTTCCAGTGCACCATGACATATTGTTTCCATGACCTAATTCACATCATCTTGGTCTACTAGGATGATCTTACTGCTCGATCACCAAAACAAGCACATCATATAGATGACTTGCGACAAGTCTTTTTACATTGCTGCAACTACAAAATTCACCTCAATCCCCTTGAGTGCATTTTTTGTGTCCCAGTAGGCCGTCTACTCAGGTTCATTGTATCCCATAAAGGAATAATGGTAGATCCCCTCGAAGTTCAGGCTATCCTTGATCTACCATCCCCAAAAACTCGACACCAACTATAGAGCCTCCAAGGCAAGTCCAACTTCCTCCACCACTTTGTACCAAAATATGCAACAAAATCTTATGGATTCATTCACCTACTCTGCACAAAAATCCCCTTTGTTTGGGATCAGTAAGCACATGAATCGTTTGATGTACTTAAACAAGCCCTGGATTCTGCACCATTGCTTTCAGCACCAGATTTCACCTGAGACTTCATTCTCTATGTGTCATCCTCAGACAACGCCATTCCTGGAGTCTTGGTCCAAGAAGATGATTCTCTCCATGAGCATGTGATTTACTACATTTTCCAGAAGCTAACAGGACCCCCACTACGATACTCACCCAATGATAAATTCACCCTCACCGTCGTCTTCTTGGCTCAGAATTTGCACAACTACATCATCGCAAACCACACTCATATAGTGGCTGATTCAAATCCAATGTGGTACCACTTAAGCTACCACTCTACAAGGTCGAGCAACTAAGTGGGTTGTTGTCCTCCAAGAATTTGACTTAGAGTTCATTTCCCCAAAAAGCACAAAGGCACTTGCACTGGCCACACTTATGACTGATCTTCCCCCACTAACCGCATCATCACCCCCCAAGGATGATCTCCCTAATGATTTCCTATTCGTCATATCCACGGATGACCCATGGTATGCAGACATCCTTCTTTATTTATGAACACATATTTTCGCCGCACACATAAATTGCGAGGATAGGAGATGCATCTAACATCAATCCATTCACCACTTGTTGATTGGAGATGTCCTATATCATCAAGGCATTGATACCATCCTACTTTGTTGCCTCACCCATGACGAGGCCGAGACCATCCTCAACGACAGTCATAGTGGAGCGTGCGGTGGCCGCCTTTCAGGACTGGAAACTTCCCAGAAGATTCTTCTCGTCTGTTATTTTTGGCCCTCCATTTTCGTTGATTGCATTGAGGAATTCAAGCATTGCTGCAGTTGTCAGCTCTTTGCCCCAAAGGAAAGAACCCCCCCTGCACTATTACACCCCATAGTCACAGTCGGTCCCTTCTACAAATGGGCAATCAACTTCATGACAATCACCCTCTTCTCAGCTAATGGTCATAAATACATCATTATGGAAGTCGATTACTTCACCAAGTGGGCCAAGGCCATGCCCACATTTGATTGCAAAGATGAAACCGTAGCACGCTTCTTCTTTAACCATGTTGTTGCACAATTTGTTGTTCCTAAACAATTAGTCTTAGACCATGGAGCACACTTTCAAGATGCCATATGGGATGAACTGTCAACCATGTTGAAGTTCAAACACCAGTACTCATCATCCTACTACCCCCAGGGAAACAACCAAGTTGAAGCAGTCAACAAAATCATCAAAGAAATGCTCCAAAGAATGGTAGGAAATCATAAAACCATTTGGCATCACATGCTATTCTCTACCCTATGGGATTATCCCACATCCAGTTTCACTCTTTTCCTCCTATTACATGGCGTTGAATCAGTGCTCCCTATAGAGTGCCAAATCCCATCCCTCCTCCTCATAGTAGAACTTCTCCCTGACACTTCACCTTTAGAAGAACAAATCCTCCAACTCAAACAAAGCATAGAAGACCGTCAAGCTTCCCTCCAATCCATTGAAGCAGCAAACACATGGTCAAAGGTCCACTATGACTCCCATGTCCACCCTCGCATCTTCAACAAAGGAAATATGGTTCTAGTCTATGACCAACCCAATGATAATTTGGGCAAAGGGAAGTTCAAGTTAATGTGGTATGGCCCATATGTCATCCATCGTTGCCTCAAAAAAGGGGCATACACCCTTATTGACTCTGATGGACAACTCTTGGTGAACCCCCGCAATGGGCTCTACCTCAAGAAATTTTACGCTTAACATCACCAATGAGTTGCTTCATCTTATTTTCTTGTTTTCCAACATTTTTTTGCAAAAATCAGGGGCAGCAGTATCAGTTGCTAATCCAAAGTCACTTGGAACCAGTTCGAGACACCTCTCACACCTCCAGGACCAAATTTTCATTTCCTTATGAGACCATCGTCTCATGTTTAATAAATCAATTTCGAGACCATTTCCCACCAGTCACCTCGATTTACGAGCCATGAAATGACGATGCAAGTGTCTACGGACCTGTACTTGTTTCACACTTCCTGACCGCTATTCATGCAAGTTTTTAGGCCACCGCCCGTTAAGGAATACTATTTCTTTTATTTATTTTGTTTTTTAACACAGTTGTCTGTTCCTCCACCTTTCCTTACACGAACCTCTGGACCACTGTCCACAAAACTATTTCTTTTTCTTGCACGTATTTGGCATATAAGTGCCTTCTGGACTTGCACTCACATCGCATGTAGTCAAGTTCGTCCACCGCAACACACACACACACACACTCTCCTGACCTCTATCCAAGAGCCATCTTGGTTTACGTGCCTCTGTCGCACCGACTCGCGAGCCTCTACCGCGATTTATCCCATGCATGTATTGGTATGTTTGAGAGCCTGCTACTCCATCCATACTGTGTGGATAAACTATGGGCCTCCGTCCACTGACCCGACATGGGGCACCGCCTGTGCCAGCACAATCAGTTAACCATATTGGAGTTTCGTTTAAGCTATTTTCTGACTCCTTAAAAAAATGAAAAGATTGTCGAGCGTAGATGCTTCCTTTCCCACTCATTAAAGTATAGGAAAGGGCATCTACATTGTCTCATTTAGCTCCTTTTGCGAACCATGTAGACCATTAAATGAAAAGGACCTCCTTGGCACACTCAAGCCAAGATTGTTCCCCTCTACATACTTTTATGCTTTCTCAGGCAGAGGGGCTGCACTTTACGAAAAATCTCACCATGGGTTGTCGTTAATCTCTTTTCCAGCCTTCTCAACAAGAAAAGATCACCGAGCAAACTTGGTTTCATTCATGTTTGTAAAAGTATTTGAATGGCCGTCTAGTCAATACAGGTTTAACCTTTTTCGACCTGATTGGACTACCAATGGTAAATAATTCACTCATCCTCCAAAGGATCGGCGAGCTCTCCTATGTATACTTTTATCCTTTTTTGGGCACAAGAGACTACCAATGAAAAAGAGCCCCCACTAGAGTCTTCTTCGTGCTTTCAGACTCTCTAAAATTGAAAGCACCATTGAGCATTTACCTTCTCAGGTTCACCAAAAATCCACGAGATCATACCATAACGGTGTCCCTAGACACCACCCCACAGAAAATATTTTGGCAGCATTCCCACATTGGGTCGCCTTTATTTAGAGTACTATGCAATGTGTCTTCCTTGGATCCCATCAATATCAAAAGTGTCTACCTCCTCCAAGTATTTCCCAGCTATGATCCCATTCCCATGAGTCAGTTTCATTTGTTTCCTGGTCCGCCCTGCCATCATACTCTGAACCAAGGAAGTTTGAGTCTACCACACTCCCCTTGCCCCTATTCAAATCTTTCCCTCTCCCCCCTCACCATTCAGTGAGTCAGTCCATACATTGCTTCACACCTTTCAGTTATCTCCCTCGTTCTCCTGGTCAAGGAAACATCATTTCCTTGACTAGGGGCAGGTCTCCCTCTGTCAAAGCCAACACACATATTTCAGAGGATAGACCCGAAGGTCCCTATACCTTGGTTTCACTAACATCATTGATGAGTTACTTGGACCACTGGAGAGGAGTCCTTAGTGCCTCTCAGGATGGTTGTTTCTCACGTGCTTGACTCCAACTCCATCATCACACTGCTGAGATTCGTACAGGGCTTGGACCATAAAATATTCGGTTAAAGACCCCGGATGTCACCTGAATCTGGCACATTGGTGAGTCTACCTGAGGGACCTAAACAGGTTATGTCCCTTACAATTTCCAGTTTGGGTTGGAGACAGTGTTCAGAAGCCCCATCAATGCTTCGATATACCTTTATGATTGATGTAGCATACCTGTACAATAGAGACTTTGACTCTCAATACAACTATGTACCATTCCAAATCTAGTAGACCATTCGTGATGAAGATATAACATTCCATGAGAATGCCATGGGTCCAATGTACTAGATCATCATTGTATTCAGCCTCACATGGAGGCAACCATTATTGTAACATCAGGTGTATATGATCGTCTCTTGTATTTTAGAGCATAGATCAAATTATCCTTTTGACATTGTCACAAGGATGGGGATTCCCGCCTCATCCATATACATGTCACACATTATTTGTATCTCAATCATTGATGGGAACCATATTAATACAAAAACCAAAATCCACCATACCCCAACCCCGGAAGCACCACATCTACATAGCAAATCCTATGATGTCCATCGGCCATACATTGAGCTCTTTCCCTCACACATCAGGGGGCAATCTCTTAACCCAAAAAACCCCTCACTTAGCTCTCCATGGCTTACACCACCCAAGGACACCATCTCATGACCCTCATATCACTCCATTAGACCCCCACACCCTCAAAATATCTTAAGGATGAAGAAAGGGCTTAAAAACCCCCCAAAAAAGCCTAAAATACTCTCCTAGGAGCTAAATCCCCCCAAAAGGGGCTAAAACCCTAAAAGGAGCTAAAGTTAGGGCGGAAGGGGCTAAAAGCCCAAAAAATGGGCTAAAGCCTTGACCAAAGGTATAAAACCCTAAAACCCCCAAAAAAAGCTATAAAAGGAGGGTGGGGGGTCACTCTCAAAACACTTCTCCCTTGCATACTATTATTCTCCCCATGGATGCCTTGAGATCCTTTGTCTCTCAGGCCACCTGTTATCTCTATGGTTGTTTGACCTTTTACCTTAAGATTTTTTATTGTGATGAGTTTTTTATTTTTAATTTTCACTTTGTTTTATGCCTTATTCTTTGATTGAATGCCATTATTGTCTTCTTTGAGTCTTTTGAAACATCAAAATCTTCTCTCATTTAAAGCTGTGAACCTATGTATGTGCAAGAGGTTTTATATTATGGATGGTTAAAACTGGTAGCATTTCTCAAACTGGTAGCATTTTATAAACTGGCAGCATTTTACAAACTGGTAGCATTTCTTCAAAGAGTATTTTATTAAAAATTTGTTATTCATAAGTACCATGGTATATAAAAAATGAGACAATGAACTATGGTTATATAACATGTTCATGTTCTATAGATTCGGTACTTGATATGAATACTCCTTAAAAAGCAGTCCTCTTCACGAAATGATGAGTTTCATCGTGTCATTCATGGGCTTGTACAACTGTTTTGTATATGGAATCAAAGAACTTCATGTAATGAGTATGGGTACTAATAATGATAGTGTCAGCAGATAGAATATAGTAATTCATTTTCCCTAAACATATGTCTTGCGTGAAGGCTCTAGAAATCAGAGAGATGTTTTTATACTATCAACATCCATTGTTCAGGAACAGCGAAATCATGGTTTGAAATAGCAAGGGTTTTTTTTTAAATTCTGAATTTTTGTGTTTGAAAAGGGCCATGTTATACTGTAT
Source organism: Pseudotsuga menziesii (assembly GCA_001517045.1). Taxonomy (NCBI): domain Eukaryota; kingdom Viridiplantae; phylum Streptophyta; class Pinopsida; order Pinales; family Pinaceae; genus Pseudotsuga; species Pseudotsuga menziesii. Next base: position 123,588 of record LPNX010596581.1, on the reverse strand, counting down.
AGGTTTCTCTGCATTTGAAAGTGAGCTGCTGCAGTATAAATTCCCTTTTAAAGAGTATAGTGTGAAGGGGTTTTAGAAATGTCGAAGATAGCAGAGGAAGATGATCCATAAATCGTGGTAAAAAGAAAACCAGGAGGCTTAATTTGCAGGTTGGAGACAAATAACACAGAGTGGATAATGAAATTTCTAAGATCAGCCCAATTAATGAAGAAGGCCGGATGGTTTACCTTCTGTGAGAAATTACAAGGTTATCATTCATATGTAACCATGTCTTTTATTAAAAACTATAAAGATGAAAAGGTTCAGTTTGAAAGTTTAACAGTTAGGGTAAATGAAGATTCTATTGCTGAGGCAATATATGTTTCGGCACAGGGGGAGAGATGGTTTAAAAAACAGGATTTCCAAGGAGATTACAGTGAGTTTTTGATGCCAAGATTTGAGAAATTATATTGGAAAAACGGTATCCATGTGAGCAAAAAAAAATCCAAGTTGGAAGATTCCTTTAGAGATGGTACAAAACTATATCACATGCGATGGCCGGTATCACAGGGTGCTTAAATTCCATTTAAGGTTGCTGATGCACCTTAATGGAGGTATACAACTCAATCTCCCATTTTATTTATTAAAAAGCCTTCAAAAGATGATTTCAAGGGTTTAGGGCCATCCAGAGCATACTGCTCGATCAGACTATCATCAGGGTTTGATTAAGCTATTGATTTTGTCACAGTTGCATAGGGAAGGATGAACTTGGGAATCTCTATTGACAGAGCTAGGGTTTAAAGAAAACTTTAAAGAGAACGGAAAAATGATGATGGAGGATTTATACCAGCAAACAACAAGTCACAAAAAACAAATTCAATCTGCTGAAGAAGAAGGAAAGGATATTACAGAGAAACCAATTCAGGAAGGTTTGTGTCCTGAAGCTTCATTCACAAATGAAAACCCTGAAAAACTGAGTGTTATGCTAAAAAATATAACCTAAAAAAATGAAACTTGTAATCAGCTATTGAAGACAGAGAACATGGATATGAAGCCAAGAACTAGGTTAAGAAAGAAGCTACAGACAAAGAAGAGATCAGCACATGAAGATGGCATGGAAATTGTGATGATAGATGATTCTCTCAGTGAAGAAACTGTACATACATTTAAGGATCAGTATTGTTTAGATATTGAGAAATTTATTGATTTTCAAGGAGTTGCAGGTTCTATACCTAAAGCCTTTTGCACAAACAAGCAAGTTAATTTAGATGATTGCTCAGCATCAAGGACTCTACAGGAAGAAGAAGTCCATATGAAAGAAGAAGACCTAGAAATATCTCCAGAACTAAACCAAGTTAAGAAGTCTTTGCAGACATACAAAGAACAAACTACGTATCTACAAAACATTAATGAAAAGTTGATGATAGCCAATAAAAAACTTCAAGAAGATCTGGAGGATAAGGAGATAGAGTATCAAAAGTTGCTGTCAATATCTAAAGATATTCTAAGGGAAAAAAGAACTATTCAGAAGTATCTTGAACTCACTAAAGCTTAGAATAAGGAGGACAACAAAGATGCTGAATTTGCCTGATTGCAAAACCTTTCCCAAGTTTTAAGTGATTTAACTATATTAGCAGAGGCTTCCAAAAGTATTTAGATGTCGAATTGTAGTTTTCTTTTGAATTAATGTTGTTTATTGATAGATGTCTTTTTTATGTTACACTTGTACTTAAACACTATTTAAAGGGGATTGACTTCCCTATTTTTGAGAAGGCTTGATCCATAGAAGTAGGATCTTATAGTTAGATTAAACAAACAAATATTTTGTATATAAGGAGAGTCTTTATATGAGATAAGGAGGTGGAAATTGGAGTTATGAAGATCCAGTTTTGCTAACTTTCTGTATGACATGAAATGCTCTACATCTTCAATACAGGTTCTACCTTGATATGAGTATGATTATGATTTGTCTGTGTGTCTTATAAATTGTGTTTCTTATGATTTATCTTGTATATGGTCCATTGAATCCCATTGCAATGATTCTTATGTTGAAATACAATTATCTTTTAAACTTTTAAAAAACAAAGACAGGCTCGTTTCATAATTTCATGATCATAGTTCATTTGATGTTGGATTTTGTATCTTGTTTTATTTTATACAGTTCTTTGATGATTGTGTGATTTTCCTATAGCTTTGATTACATACCAGCCCAGAATTTATATTGATTTCATTGAAGTATATTTTTGAAAAATATTTCTTTAAGATTGAACCCCTGTAGTCTAGGTTCAACATTAGGGATAACATCTTCTGGCACCATTGCCAAGGATGGAGAAAGGAAAAGAACATCTTCCCTGGGTAATCGACATTCTTATGAAATTGATTTTGCAGGGTGAACAAAATAAGTCAGATCTATTATAGACTACATCTAGTCACCTTTAAAAAAGTTACAGTGGATTCAAAAAAGATAGGAACTCGAGGAAATCCCTCATCCCCTTTAAATCTAGGAGTCTCAGATCCTGAGCAGTTGTTAAAGGAGGCTAGGAGAAATTTAATTTCTACTTCATCAAAAAAATTCAAACAACCTGCAACCTTGGAGATCTCTAAATCCTCATCTACTCCAGTTCCTTCTTTTGACCCACATTCAGAAAAAGGAAGAGGAGAATTAGACCTATTATTTACCCCTTCCCAAATTGACAATTTCTGTGACTTTACAAATCCTTTGCTGTCAAAGAAGGTGAAACTCAAAGCATTACAAACATGAGCTTCCTCTTTATTTTCAACCCATATTCCTTTGGTTTAGACCATCCCAGTGAATCAATCAAATCCTGGTAATTTGTCTCCCTCATCACAACAATCAAGCAGCCTTCAGTCTAATACAAATTTAAACATTTCCAATTCTAGAATGGCTCAGCCTCAAAATTGAATGGCTGCTATGGTAGCAGCAAGATATGCCCCACTTTTTTTACCCCAGCCTCTCAATGCTCTCCCAGCAGGAGACTATCAAAAGTACCTTCCAATATTTAATGTCCAGGGAGATGCTACTGCAGAAGAACACTGGAATACATTCTATAGTTATGTGGACAATCACAATTTTGAACATGAGGATGTTTGGATGAGGGTTTTTGTTCAAAGTTTAGATGGTGAGGTTAGAAAATGGTTTAGAGAATTATCACCAAAATCTATAGATGGCATAGATGCTTTAGAAGAATCATTTATGAGACAGTGGGGGGGCACTAAAGATTATTTGTATTACATGACAGAGTTTGGATCATTAAAGAGAAAAAAGGATGAAGCTGTGGTATATTTTTCCAAAAAAATCAATAAAATGTACAGTAGGATTCCAGCTTAAATAAAACCCACTGAGACAGTAGCAAAGTTAACTTATGCAAACTCATTTGATCATGAGTTTTCTTTACTATTAAGAGAAAGAAAATCTGTGTCACTTCAAAATATGCAAAATGCAGCATTAGAAGTAGAGTCAAATATTTTAGCCTTAAATAAACTCAAAGAGGAAACAGAACATCAAATTGTTGACAAAAAGGGTAAAAAGGAAATCATTACATCCAGCCATATAGGAATATCATTAGATAGCAAAATGGATGAAATGAATAAAATCATAAAAAAAAATTCTGCTAAGATTGATAGGTTGGAAATGCGAAATAGAAATTAGAATAAACCTATACCTGAAGGTGAAAGAAATCAGAATCAATTTAGAAGACCTTTTGCTCCTAGGTTATTGCCAAGAGAAAGATGAAATAATGATATGCAGAGAGACATGCGAGAAAATGAAGAACAAAGGATTCAACCTCCTTTTCAAAATAATAATGTTAGAGATGATGAATCATATGAAATAGATGAGGGGGAGTTAGATTATTTGGAAGAGCAAGAACATAATATTAGTCAATTTGATGGTGATTCTTCCTTTCATTATATGACTAGATATTATTATCAGTATGCTACAGAAATAGATCATTATGAAGAAGATGATTATCAGATGTCTATGCCTGAAGTTTGTCAGGAAATACCACAAAAATCATATGGTCTAAGATCAGGGGTAAAACATGCAGCACAAGCTAAAAAATTGGTGAAAGCTCATCCTATTAAACAAAATATGTCTTCAAATCAGAGACAAGTTGTAAATGAAAGAAAAGATGAAGTTGTGAATGTTGAGGAGGTGAATAAAATTGTAAGTGGTTTCAGTTTCGAGCATGAGCTTAATAAAGTGAAAATCCCTGTACCTTTAACAGAGTTGATTAAGAGTAAAGTTTACAGGGAAGCATCTTTTAAAACTTTTAGAAATGCAGTGAATTCTACTCCTATCCCATCTGATGAGATCAATTTGCAAGATGAAAAACCTATTATTATTGTAGGGTCAAATTTTTTTGATCAGCCTGATGATAATTCAGAATATCCTCCTCCTTTTTATGTAACCTTTTCAATACATGATCATCTATTGCATAATTGTCTGCTAGATTCAGGAGCTTCACATAACCTCATGCCAAAACTAGTCATGGAAGCTTTAGGACTAAGTGTTACTAAACCATAACATGATTTGTATGCATTTGATTCTAGGGCAGTGAAGTGTATTAGGGTAATCAAGGATCTGGTGGTGAATTTAACCCAGGTACCCATGAAGAGTGTATTGATGGATATAGTTGTAGCAGATATTTCTCCTAAATTTGGTATGTTATTGTCTAGATCTTGGGCAAAGAAAGTGGGAGGAACTCTGAAAATAGATCTTTCATATGCTACAATTCTAGTATTTGAAGGAGAATTCAGAAGACTTTACAAAGAGGTACAGATGGCATATTTGATAAGTGATAGTAGACACCCTAATAATCATCTGATCTATTCAATTGATGAAAATCTTGGTTCTTGTATGTTGCAATTAAATGATGAAATTAAAGGGGTTTTACAAGTACAAAAAGATATTCCAGTTCAAGTAAAGAGAGAGGAACCAGATTGATTGTAGCAGATGTATTTTGATGGTGCATTAAGTAAAGTGGGGGTAGGAGTAGGAGTATTATTGATTTTAGCTGGAGGTGAGGTTATTTCCCTTATGTACAAATTGGAATTTAAAACAACAAATAATACTACTGAATATGAGGCCTTGATTCTTTGGTTAAGAGTAGCAAAAGATTTGGGTATTAAAGAACTTGTTGTATTTGATGACTCCGAAATAGTTATTCAGCAAGTAAAAGGGGTTTACCAAGTAAAGCAGTATTTATTGAAAGTTTATAGGAATGAGGTTTGGGATCTAATTGAAAATTTCTTTATAGCCTTCAATATAACTTTTGTCCCAAGAGAATATAATGAGACAGTTGATTCCCTAGCTTTAGCAACATCCTATTTCAAGGTTCCAAAGGTAACTCATCTGAAATGCCCAATTGATCCAAGGTACAGACCCGTTGTCCCATATAATATCAAACATTGGAAAGTTTTTAATGATGATCAGGAAATAAAAGAATTTCTGGAATTAGCAGGTGAATTTTCAGATGATACAGTTGATCATGAACAGGATTCAGAATGGTTAGAAAATGAACCTTGCAGAAATAATTCAATTACTGATCTCAAAATTGTTGAGTTAAAAGGGAATTTCATTCCTAAGGGACTTGTTCCATTATAAAGACTGTTTTCAAAATATGATACACTAATAAAACCCACCCTGCAGACTACTGAGGAGAATGTTATGGAGTATAATATTGGTTCTGAAAATCAGCCTAAGATGATAAAATTGTCAAAGTTGTTGTGAGATGAAGAAAGAAGAAAATATGTTGGTTTGCTGAAAGAATATAGGCATATTTTTGCTTGGTCATATCATGATTTAAAAACATATGATACTAGCATAATTCAGCACAAAATTCCTCTAAAACCAAATACTAAGCCTTTTAAACAGAAGCTTAGAAGGATTAACCCAACATTGCTGCCAGTAATTGAAAAAGAAGTAAAAAAACTACTAGATGCAAAAATTATTGTACCTCTAAGGTATTCATCTTGGGTTGCGAATTTGGTGCATGTACGTAAGAAGAATGGAGAGATAAGACTAAGTGTATACTTCCGTAATTTGAATAGATCTTGTCTCAAGGATAACTATTCATTACCAAAAATAGATCAAATTTTGCAGAGGGTTGTTGGATCTCACAAAATTTCAATGATTGATGGATTTTCTGGTTATAAATAGATTGCAGTTCAGCCGGAGGACAGAGAAAAAACAACATTTACAACTCCATGGGGGACCTTTATGTATGACAAAATGCCCTTTAGGCTTATGAATGTAGGTGCTAGTTTTTAGAGGGCGATGGATATAGCTTTTGTTGGTGAAAATGAAAAATTTGTAGTGATATACCAAGATGATATCATGGTCTTTTCCAAATCTGACGAAGATCACCTTAAACATTTGAGACAAATTTTTATTAAATGCAGAAAGTTTGATTTATCATTAAACCCCAAAAATTTCACTTTGCTTTGACAGAAGGAAAATTGTTAGGGCAGATTGTTTCTACTGAAGGAATAAAGGTAGATCCAGAGAGAGTCAAGGCCATCTTAAAAATCAATATTTCTAGAAATAAAAAAGAAATTCAATCTTTTATTGGAAAAATCAACTTTTTAAGATGGTTCATTCCCAATTTTGCAGAAATAATCAAGCATATCACTGAGATGCTTAAGAATGATAGGGAGGTTAAATGGTCTAACCAGGCTAAACAATCATTTGAATCCATAAAGAAAGCATTAATAGAAGCCCCAGTATTGATATCTCCTCACTATACAAAATATTTTGCAATTTTCTCATTTGCATCAGAAGACACTATAGCTGTTGTATTATTACAAAAGAACTCAGATGATTTGGAACAGCCAATTTCATTTTTCCGTAAAACATTAAGAGACTCGGAGCTAAAATATAATATAATGGAAAAACAGGCATATGCATTAGTTAAAGCTCTTAAATTCTTCAGAATATATGTTTTACATTTTAAGGTTTTGGCATATGTTCCAAATTCAACAGTCAAGGAGATTTTAGCACAGCCTGACAACGAAGGAAAGAGAGGCAAATGGATAGCTAAGGTTATGGAGTATGTCAAAAACCCCAATTGTGTAAAATAATGTTAATTGTTTAATTTGATTTCCTAATACATTATGTTAAATTTAATGCTAAGTAGGAACTGATGACTCAGCAGAGTCAAAAGAAGTGGAATGTAATTCTGAATATTTTATTATTAATAAATAAAAAGTGGAGACAACAGCATGAGAGAGCTATTAATAAGAGTGTTACTGGTCAAACTGGTGGAAGGAACTAGGTGGAGGGTAAAAGACAAGTTGCAGCATCCTCAAACACTTCCTATGTTGCAGGTGGCACTTCCTACATTTGGGGTCATGATCCCCCAAGAAAGTGGGATCAGAGCAAGTGGCTCAATAAATGACAACTAACCCAAAAATACCTAGGCAATCTTTTAAAAGTACCCAATGAAGAGAGCTGAGGCTGCTCAGATATTTTCCAGAGAAGAATCATTCAGGAGGAATTCTATTCAAAGAATTCATTGGGGAAAAAGGGAAAACAGTAAGGAAGGTGTTTGGAGAGATTCTACAGTAACTTGGTCTGTTACAGCATGTTAGCTGAGAGAATCTACTGATAGGTTGAGGGTTTGTATTGAGTCTGAAGACTAGTACTTGAATTATTGCTGCACCAAGTTCCAGCCAGGGAGACAAGAGCAAGCTCGAGGGTCCTGAGGAGTCACTGTTTGAGCGCTCCCCAGGAGTTGGTAGGGAGGAATGGCCTCCCAATTGCTGTTGTCATCCAAGCTCAAGAACAGGTTCTGCAATCTAATAATCTTTGTTTTAATATCTGTGTATGATTGAATGTTATGTTTGTAGCTATGATGAAAGGATTTAGATATTTGGTAATAAAGATGTTCTTAGTTTTGTTTATTAGCAGAATATTTTTGATGAGAAATAAAACCCACCCTGTGTTTTTCCTCATCTGGATTGTTCCAGACTGTACTCCAGCACAGGGGTGAAATTATAAATAGAGATAGTATGATGAAAATGCAAAACATAATGATAATGGAATTATAGATGTATTTCTTTGTGTTGTTATCAGAAGAAATATCATTTTTATTAGTAGTATTAACCTGTACTAAAACTGTCAGTCTTTTACAAACAAAGAAAGAAGCTATATTAGTTACTGGCAGTAGTATGAATGTATAGATAAAACAGTTTTTTGATATAGTAGTTTCTTTCAATAAACTTATTTCTTATTTGAAATTCAAGAAAAATAGTATATTACTTTAATACTAAAGCATGATTCGATTAAATAAACAAGCTTTTTAAACTTTACAGTTTATTTCTTCTAGTTAGGGTAATTTAATTATTCTAGGTTAGCAACAACAAAATTGAAAGTAAGAATAGTTAAACATTGATTTAATTCTACAATTAAACCAAGTTGGTCTTAGGTCTTATTTATGTGTGGTAAGGGAATAAATTTGTTTTTTTTATTATTATCCAGCTAGAGCTTAATTATAATTTGCAGTTACTAATCTATTCTTTATAAAAGGTTAATTAAATAGAGAACACAGTTAGATGTTATTCTTTATTTCATAAATACTAGTATTCAATATAACAGAATAATAAAGAATATAGAAAGTACTTCTATAAATTAAACAGTGCAGAAAGTATTCTAAACAGTGCACAAAGTACTAGAATATGTCAATAAGAAAAATAATAGCTCTTTATATATCTATAAATAAATAAACTAAATATATAAATAATGCGTAAAATTGTAAAATAGTAATGGCTGTAAGTAAAACAACACACTTTTCACAAAATAAAGATATATTAATTAAATATAAATTATATACCTTAAAGGCAGTAATTTACTCGTTACACAGATACACCGTAAGAACATTAACTTTCTTATACTTAAAGTACTAACGAGTATAAACAATTTTTATAACTGTATTAAAATAGAGTAACTAAATACTATAAGAACATTAAGCAAAAACCCTGATAAGTAAAATATTATAGGGTAAGAATTAAATGCATTAATGCATAGAATTTTAAACTCAGAAAATAATATGAGGCTCGATTTACCGAGCTCAACCAATCTTTACACTTTAGAAATAATAATCAAAAAAACTATTTACAATAGAGCCACATAAGTTAAAAGATAAGCAAAGAAACTGTAAATATTATTAAATACTGTAAGTTAGGGTAAAACCCTACAAATTCAAAATATACAATAGAGTTAACAACTGGAGTCTAAACTCAGTATTTTTACTCACGGCCGTAAGAAAAATTCACAAGAGTGATGCGTTTACATCCTTTCCACTCTTTTATATTTATACACAGTAATCCAAATTAAAACTAAAGACTACGGCCTCAGCCTAAGCCGGAGGCTCCGTTTCAAGTAACAGGGTAAAACGAAAACACAAGGGTTGCTGGTGACGTTCATCAACCCACAAGTGTCCCAAAGGGAACAACAAGGAAGATATGCCATGGATAACCAGGGATTACCGTTAACTTGCAAGACACCACAGTCTCGAACAACCACATAGAGAGGAGAGTCGACACCTGTAGACAACAGAGAAGAGAACGTATTAAACTCGTTTACAATTTGAATAACTGGGTTTTCAAACTAAAAATACACAATAACGAATTGATTAAATAAATTTCTTTTACCTGAGATTTTATTGATGTGCGAACCCCGCGAGCAGTAAAGAAACCATTGGCGTGAGGAAGATAAGTCCTTCATCTGCTGTGAAGAAGGAGGGTTTTCTAACCCAACATTTAACTATAGGGACGGAAGACAAGAACAACAAGTTCAGCTGGTAAAAATGCTTGGGTCGCAGTCACTCTCGGTGTAAAACTATAAATGCTGCAACCTTAAAATCTGACCACTATGGACATCTACTGTCATCCCCAAGCTAAGGAAAGGACAGTACAGTAATGGAATCTAAACTGAGCAAATTGGAACGGATAAAACCCTAAAGAGACCGCGCAAACCTAAACCCAAATGACAACAATTTTGGGACAACACTTCTCAGTCAAGCGTTCAGGAGGAGCTTCGAGGACAAACAGCAAGAAAGGAGATGACCGGTGACCAAGACAATTGACATTCCAGACAGCAGCACAGTGCAGATAGGCAGGAGGACGATAACCACGCTGAAACAATGAGCTTAGGGTTTGAAGGGGAGATACTTTTATTCATGTGTCACTTTCGTGTAGTGATGCCATGTATGTCGTTTAAATTTTTGCATGAAATGGGTTGTTTGTCTATAGTTGCAACGAGCTTTTACAAGCAGGACTCCCTTGCCAATCATTTGATTGTGCATTAGCGAAAGTTCTATTGTAACCCTAGCTGAAGTCAACCTATTCATACGTTGCATGAAACAAATATTTGTTAATATTCAAGCTATACCTTACCAATCAACAAGTCGTGGGAATAATACAACCCCCTTGTCATACAAATCATGCTATACCATCGTTATATAATACAAAACGAGATGTAACCCTTGTTCTTCGTGGGAGTAATCAATACTACAACCTAGTACCTTTTATCATGTCATTTCTTTACTTAACAATCAAATGATTGAAAGAATATGCCTTATATTATAGTAAGAGAATTTTGAAGGTAAGGTTTGGCAATTACTATTCTAGTAGACTTTTGTTTATGAAATCAAAAGAATATAATCTAACAATGATAATAAGTTTATACCCTAACATCTTATACAAGCTTGGGATGTATGAAATCAAGTTTATAAGATTTTAAGGGTAAACCATAGACTTTTCATGGAAGGGTATTTTTCGTGACCTCTCCGTCTAGATGTGCAATAATTTGTTCTTCAAACAGTTACAATCTTGATAAAAGCTAAGTGTTGTAACATTATTATAGAAGGAAATAATAATATTTATGCTTTAGTAAGAACATTGCTTACAACAAGTATTCTTCCAACCAACATCTATTTCTTTTATTATAAAAGTATACTAATGGTTGACATTGAGGAGGTTTGTCGAATCAAAATATAGCAAATATTCTATTATTAATGTTATCCCCATGGGTCTTGTTGTATTTATTAAGTAGTAAAGTTTGGTAATAAAATGAAAAAGAAGATAATAACATGTATTATGATGAATGCATTACTTAGATTAATTATTCTTTCATTAAGTATAGTCCACTAAAAACATCCTCCTTTTACATCCATGAAAGGAACTATATAAAACCAGGTCATGATGAGATATCTATCTTAAGAAAATACCTCTAGTTGTGTTATGGAATAATTGTCGTGTAAAGCCTTAAGTTGATAGAATTCTAATAGTTCAGTAAACAATAAGAGCTATAAATTTATATTTACCAGGAAGAAGGCAGTTGTAACCTTTACTAACAAAACTGAGTTTCTTTCCTTAGCATTTTAAAAATAAAGACAGTTTAAATAATTTTACCTCGATAAGCTTTGGAAACTGACTAGCACGTATATTCTTCTACTGAATTAAATATTGTGCGAAGAATTTATATTGAATACTTTATAATTTTGATAAGCAACACCCGAACCTATTACCTGTAAATCTGTAAGAGAAGAAAAACTTCTACGTTAGCTCGAAAGCTAAGTAAGCCCAGTTTTCATGACAGTTCCACCTTGTGGTCGCAAGAAGAAAACAAATCAATAAACTAAAAAAGAAACTGTCCTATAAAGATAAACATAATCAAAAGATAATTTAGATATGAATGTAGTAACATATAACTAATTAAACAATTAGTGACTGCATCTATTGAAATTATATGCTTTTAAAAAATTAAAATTTTCAGAAAAATTGGGGTTTCGACATGTGGTATCAGAGCATAAGGTTCAAACACTAGGCCTTGATGTAACCCAACAAGCTTTCATAGCACAGTAAATAAATAAATAAAAATAATAATATACTAACATATATTCTGTTTTATGTAAAGAACAGAAAATTTCTTTTTCTGAAGTTTAACAAGCAGGTATGGAGAAGCTGGGAGAGTATGCTCAAGAGGCATCTCCAGATACAGAAATAAGACAAATGCCTAGAGAACATATGTTAGAAGAGAAGACTGCCAACTCTTCAAAGCTGTTGCAGACTGTAAAAGATTTGAAGACTGAAATGGAATCAGTCAAAAAGGAGAATGAGAGGATTTTGAAGGTTCAGGAAGAGTTGAACCAAATTTTGATGGAAAAATTCCAAACTGAAGGAAGGAGCAAAATATCAAAATCTAAGGATGTTAGTCATCAAAGAAGATAAAAAAATATGAAGCTGGTGAGAACTGAAAGCAGTTCATCATCTGAAGGGTTCGGTGAACGACAAAGTTACCATACTACTAGTGACAGCAGTTGTTAAATTTTTATATGCTTAACTAAGACATAAGTATATCATTTCGTTTTTCATAATAAAAGCATATAAAGCAGGATCACTGAATGAAACAGTACCACAAGAACACCACAGATTTATCCTGGGAAAAACCCTAAGGGAAAAACCCAGCAAAAGCTTCCTCAATATAGATGCCCCAAAAGGGAAAAAGGTAAAACCAACAAGGAGATCAAAAACCTGATTCTCCTCCTTCTCCAGCAACTCCTCTCCTCCACAAGTGCGCTATTCCAAGTCAGTGTGTGTGTCACAAATGAGGAGAACTACACCTCTATTTATATTCATCCGTTTACTTAAAGTTTACTCAATCAACATGTCGGCTTAAGTTAACTCATGTAGGCTCGAGTTACACATGTAGGCTCAAGTAACCACACTGGGGTGCTGATGACCCACCTTTACAAATAGAGGGGACTACCTCATGACTCTTATTAGTTCTTCCGATTAGGAGCATCGGGGTACAATGTAATACAAGTGGTTCTCCCGGTTGGACCATCGGGGACCACAAAAGATACATAAAGAATATTCTTCGAAGTTACAATATTTCAACACTCCCCCTTAACGAGAAGGGTATTCTACATCAACAACAACAAGAGTAGAGATAGCGGACATCATCAAAATCAGCAGGGTAACACATCTATAAATCATTGGAATCTTTTCAACATCATGTAGTCTTCATCTTCAATCTTCAGTCTTCATCATCAACAACAGCTTTAGCATTTTGATCTTTCAATTTGCAACGACATATTCAGCACTTTGACCTTTTGATCAGCAACAACATCTTCAGCATTTTTATCTTTCAATTAGCAACGACATCTTCATCACTTGGACCTTTCGATCAGCAACATCTTTAGCACTTTGACTGTTCGATTAGTAATGACATCTTCAGCATTTTGAACTTTCGATCAGCAACATCTTCAGCACTTTGATTGTTCGATCAGCAACAACATCTTTAGCATTTTGTCCTTTTGATCGGCAACATCTTCATCATTTTCACTTTTCAATCAATAACAACATCTTCAGCACCTTGACCTTTCGATCAGCAGCAACATCATCATCATATTCTGATCTGTCAAACATAATCATCATCACACTCTGATCTTTCGATCAGAAACATCATCATCATACTCTGATCTTTCGATTAGAAACATCATCAACATAGAAACACCATCATCATACTCTGATCTTTCGATCAGAAACATCATCAACATACTCTGATATTTCAATCAGAAGCATCATCATCATACTCTGATCTTTCGATCAGAAACATCATCATCATACTCTGATCTTTCAATTAGAAACATCATAATCATAGTGCGTCATACTCTGATCTTTTTAGATCAGTATGTCATCATCATCATATTTTGATCTTTTGATCAGTATAGCATCATCATCATTAGCAACAACCTGCAATCCACAACTCAAAGACAAAAAGTCTTTGGATCACTTTTGGACTTAAATTCCAGGGATGATACAATCCCACCACATTCTCAACAACTGAAGTTACTGGATTGATTACAGGAGAATCAGTCCCTATCACTTTAGGACTAAGTCCAAGGACGATGCAATCCTACCACATTCTCGACGACCGAAGTCACCGGATACAATTACGGGATAATCCCTCCCTATCCCTTTAGGACTTGAGTCCAAGGATGATGCAATCCTACCACATTCTCGACGACCGAAGTCACCGGATACAATTACGGGATAATCACTCCCTATCACTTTAGGACTATGTCCAAGGATGATGCAATCCTACCACATTCTTGAGGACCGAAGCCACCAGATCTATTATGGACAGATGTCCCAGGATGATACAATCCCTCTTCATTCTCGAAGACCGAGGTCTCCGGATCACTTTAGGGAAGGTGCCCAAGGATGATACAATCCCATCACATTCTCGATGACCGAGGTCACCGGATCTATTATGGACAGATGTCCCGGGATGATACAATCCCTCTGCAACATCACTACTCCCCCTTTCGAGGAAGGTCTTTCCGAACAACACCAAGCTTGTCTTGAAAGTGTTCAAACTCTACTCGAGGAAGAGGCTTCATCGGTACATCATCATCCAAGACATCATCATCTACGTCTTCAATATATGAATACAAATCTATCGCCATGTGTTTCTCTAGTATGTGAATACTAAAAGCATCATCATCTATATCTTCAGTATAGAAATACTGAAATCATCATCATCTCTATATTTAGTATAGAAACATGGAATCATCATCATCTATATCTATAGTATGTGAATACTGAAATATCTATATCTTTAGTATGGGAATACTGAAATCATCATCATCTATATCTTTAATATGGGAATACTGAAACATCATCATCTCTATATTTAGTATAGAAATACTAAATCACCATCATCTGCATCTATAGTATCATTATCTTCATCTTATCTTGTATGTAGAAATACCGGATTTCTACGTGTTACATGGAACACAGGGTTCTTTGTCATCACAACTGTGGTAATCACATAGAATCATTGTTGTATCCATCTTCAGGTCGAAGAGACCTGATATCGGCTTCTGAAGCCATATGGCTTCATAACATAGTAGAGCAATCTGCTATATATTCTGCTTCAACCGAGCTAAGAGAAACACTGGACTGTTTCCTGCTAAACCATGAACTCATAGCAGACCTCAAAGCATATACCTGATTTGATTTTCCTATTTGAGATACTTCCAGCCCAATCTGCATCTGAGTAGCCATACAATCTATACTCATGGCTAGCATCATAGTATTGACCAAAGTCTATAGTCCTCATCACATGTTTTGCAGCTACTAGGTGAACCCGTCTTGGTTGAACAAGATACTGACTTAAGGTGTTCACAGCAAAACAAATGTCTGGTCTGGTATTTGTTAAGTACATCAATGACCCAATGATCTGTCTGTAGCGAGTCACATCCACTAACTCTAATGAGTCATCAGCTAACAGCTTCAGGTTGGAGTACATGGGTGTGGCCATGAATTTGCATTTCAGCATATTGAGTCTCTTCAATATCTCTACCACATACTTTCCCTGGTTGAGAAAGATTCCTTCTGAACTTTGCCATACTTCTATACCTAGGAAATAATGCATTAACCCAAGGTCTTTCATCTCAAATTCTTCTGCTAGTTTCTTCTTACTTTCCATGATCTGTTTCTCATTC
>LPNX010596581.1:17339-107928 GCA_001517045.1 Pseudotsuga menziesii | reverse complement strand
ATTATTTTATTATTTTAACCATTATTTTATTATTTTAACTATTATTTTATTATTTTCCTTAGGAGGCCCATTTTAGACCCCAAAATTCCTCTAATGCCTGTCAAGAATAAGTCATCCACATATAGTAATAGAATGACAGGTACATCTTCTACAACCTTGTATGAAAGGTTAGGATCGACTTTAATCTTGGAAAATCCCATGCTCATCAGGAAACTATCTATTCTTCCATACCATGCTCTGGGAGCTTGATTCAGGCCATAGAGGGCCTTCTTCAACTTGCATACTTGATTCCTTCTATCTTCAACTTCAAATCCTTGTGACTATTCGATGTAAAACTCTTCCTCAATCATACCATTAAGGAAGGCTTGTCTTTACTTCATCATGGAAGAAACTACCATGATAGATTTGAAGGAAATGTACCTTACTTCCAGAAGTAAGTGTCTCTTCAGATTTAATTCCCTCTTTCTGATAGAAACCTCTAGCTGCAACTTTTACCTTACTTCTATCAGCAACATATCTTATCTTGCAAATCCATTTGGAAGATACCACATTCTTGCTTTCTGGTTTGAGTACTATATCCCAAACATCATTCTAGTATCACAACATCTTCTATGAGTTTGTCTTCTCAGGTCATCAACATATCCTAGTCTTTTGCATTCGACCTTGAAGGTTGGAAACTACTTTACTCTCGGTAAAGTCTCGATCCATCACAAAGCTATCCATCATGTCATACCCTGTCGAACTCAGATATAATTTTCTGTAGTCACTCCCCCTGAAGTGGAGTATCATCTTCCTTCTTCATTCTGCACAGGTGGTTCTATGCTTGACATATACTGGTCAATAGAGTATGTCATGTCATAGTCTATTCTTTCTAGTGAGAATCATGAACTATGCTTTGTACATCATATCATATACATCATTCCCCATGATCAACTGGTATTCTTTGATCATAGCTTCTTCCATAGAATTCTTTTCTTCATCTTGAGTTATCTCTTGTACCCATGGTGGTCTTCATCCTTCAAGGTTGATCTACAACTCTCTGAAGCTCTTTCTTTCGTCATGGTGTCTCTGACTCTGGGAGCTTCAGATTCATGTTTATTGGAGTGAATCTTGAATTGTCATCACTTGTTCTTCGGAACAAGTCTCATCCTTCTTTTCTTGAATGAGGCTGTACATGACCTTTCCTGTATTTCAAATGCACCAGTTGCATGGTTAGAACTATTTCATAAAACATATGCATAATGACAAATTCTTATGCATCATGCAACTGTTTAGTCAATACAACATTCAACCATATCTCACATAGACTTTCTAGATGCTTTCCATCTCTACCATGACATTATTGAGATTTTGTACTAATCCAATATGTCAGCAAAGAGGTTTGATAAGTAGCAATGGAGAGTTGTATAGCACCATGAGCTACTTACCCATCACATGCATATTAGTAGTATACCGTCATTAATGCAAACAATCTATCATGCATAACACATCAACTAAATATAATCAAATGTGTAACAAAACAATATCATGAAATGACAATTGGATACTTATCTTTATTTGTTTCATGGGTATTCTCCTTCTTGAGTCTTCAGCTTCATCGAATTCTTCATTTATGATAGCGTCGTTTCTTATCCGAATGCTGAGGTGGATAAGAAGTTCTTCAAGAGTTGAGATCTTCATATTTCTCATTGACTGAGGGATCTTCTTTGGAAGATGAGAGCTTGATCTTCAGAGACGAGCTTCTTCTTCTTCCCCAAGTCGGCTGAAAGTAATCACTTCCTTCTGAAACACATTTCTTAAATGAATGAATTTCATGATCCTGGGAGGCCATCCAAAGTGTCCATCACCACTTCTGCATTCTTCACTTCTTCTTTCCCCGCTTGAAGTTGTTATTTGATTTGAGAGATCCTTCTGACTGCATGGTCTCTGCATTCTGGATCTTCACATTCTTCAACTGGTTTCTTAAGGTCATATTCTGATCTATGTTCTTCCCTTTAAATAGCTTGGTCAAGGAATCAAATCTCATCGATGTCTTTAGGGAAGACACTTGTAGAACAAGTTGATTCGAAATTGAATCATCAATGATCTTCTAGGATTTGACCAAGTTCTTCTTGAGAAAGGCTTCTAGCCTCATCTTCCTCTGAAACTGGAACCACTATGCTCATGTAGGTGTCCAATCCATTTTCTTCAGAGAGATCATATACTTCTAGGCTTGGAAGTTGTCAACTTCACCAAGATTATCATCAATATGATGTCATAGATCACTTTGAAAAGAGAACCTCAAATGAACATAGCAAAGGATTAGATCTTACCGATTTGAGGTGTCCGTTCTGATTCCGGAGCTGGCTAATCTAGGGTTTGTCATAGAAACCCTAATTTTAAAACTTGGAATATTTTAGATCTGATTGGATATACAGATAGATCTCTTCAAATGGAGCTGTCCAATGTACTCCATATCTGAAAACAGTGGAGGGAAGCTCCCGGAACAGGAAGCCCTAATTTTCCAATTTCTTCTGCAGAAATGCCTGTTACTGTTTCTGTGTTATATCCGAAATTTATAATTCTATATGTCTGAAATATTGTACTGAGGTAACCTCGCATGTCCCGGATCCACCACCACAGGTTTCATCAGAATTGGTTTCACCATTTGGGATTTATGATCATTTTCCCAAGGTGACCTGTTACAGGACTGTTCAGAACAGTGAAGTTGTACGACATGCCACGTGCCACTGGTTCATCTTTTGAGTCTGATAATCAGACCACCAAAATTAAAGTTCGTGCCCTTTCTAAAAAATCTTCAGGAATTCCATTTGGACCTCCTTAGACCAAGATATTGCAATTCTCCTCAGGTGTCCTGTTTAGGGATGAATTCTGGAAGAGGCTGGAACCCTAACTTGGAGAGAACATATCTCCTGGAATACAACGAATATGTGGATGAATTTTGGAAATAGTGTTCATCAGGATTTTATATTTGGCCCCTGAAATTTTAAACTCCTGAATCTTCACCAATCTCAAAATATAGCGAATGTGCCAAAACATAGCAGTTTTAGTATTTAGGGTTTTTCTAGCTCGGGGTCAAACTAGGGTTTGACTTTCCCGGAGATTCACCCAACCAAAAAACTTGATCCAGGTCTCTAAACTTTGGTTTTGATGAGAAGAAAAATCCTATGCTGGTCTCACTCAAAAATTCCTCTTCTGTAGAAATCCCTAATTTCCACAACGAAAATTGAAAATGCTCGGAATCGAATTCCGCTTTGACAGAACGATGCACCCTTCAAATTAGGAGAGTCATCCTAGCCTTCTTTTGATGATTGATTGTGGAGAGAGAACCAAAAATAAGAAGCCCTAGATTCTGTAACTTGTGAAAGCTGCCCTATTCAGGTTAGCTCTAATACCATGTTAAATTTTCATATGCTTAACGAAGACATAAGTATATCATTTTGTTTTTCATAATAAAAGCATATAAAGCAGGATCACTGAAAGAAACAGTATCACAAGAACAACACAGATTTATCCTGGGAAAACCCCTAAGGGAAAAACCCAGCAAAAGCTTCCTCAATATAGATTCCCCAAAAGGGAAAAAGGTAAAACCAACAAGGAGATCAAAAACATGATTCTCCTCCTTCTCCAGCAACTACTCTCCTCCATAAGTGCGCTATTCCAAGTGAGTGTGTGTGTCACAAATGAGGAGCACTACACCTCTATTTATATTCATCTGTTTACCTAAAGTTTACTCAATCAACATGTCAGCTTAAGTTAACTCATGTAGGCTCTAGTTACACATGTAGGCTCAAGTAACCACACTGGGGTGCTGATGACCCACCTTTACAAATAGAGGGGGCTACCTCATGACTCTTATTAGTTCTTCTGATTATGAGCATCGGGGTACAATGTAATACAAGTGGTTCTCCCGGTTGGACCATCGGGGACCACAAAAGATACATAAAGAATATTCTTCGAAGTTACAATATTTCAACAGCAGTGAGGCTGAGTTGTATGACAAAAAGAAGAAATACAGACCATATGAGGAAATTTCAGGGGAATTTAAAAAGATAAAGCCCCCAACTTTTAATGGAGAGACTGAAAAAGGGGAAGAAGCAGAGTCTTGTTTATTCGGGATGAGGAAGTATTTTCATATATACAGTTATTCAAATCAGCTGAAGGCAAGAATGGCAATATATAATCTCTCCAGAAAAGCAGACATATGGTGGCAAGATTTGAAGAGAGTCAAGGGTATCAAGGAAAAAGAAGTTAATTGGAGTACCTTTAAAAGGTACTTCTACAAGAAATTTTTGTCCAAGCAATATTACGAAGAAAGAGCTAAAGAATTTTACGAGTTAAAGTTAGGTTCAATGACTATGAAGGACTTGAACAATAAGTTCTTAAGCTTTCTTAGGTATGTACATTACCTAGTAGACGAGAAACCTAAAGTGCAGCGATTTCTCAGCTGTCTACCATATCACATCAAGGACAGAATTGAGTATGATAACCTGAAGACTCTGGAGGAAGCCATGAGGAAGGCTAATTTCTGTTTTGAACAGAACAAGAGCAAAGAAGGCTTAGCCAACTGGAAGGCTAAGAAAAACAACAATCAGCCTGAGTTTAAGAAGAAGGAATTTGTACCCCAGAGGAATTTCAAGAATAATAAGAATAAAAATTATTCTAACAATAAGAATTTCCAGGGAAATAGAAATGGTGCTTCCAATAATTCGAATAATTTTAAGGGCGAGGAAGATGCAAATAACCATGGAAATTTTACCAAGAGTTTTGAACATAATGATCCTGTTAAGTGTTGGGAATGTAATGGCTCGCACTATGCCTCAGTCTGCCCAAACCGAAAAAAGTCAGTCAGCAATATTCATACTATGCAGGAGGAAATGACCATTTGAGAACTAGCAAGGACTATGCCCAGAATAAATGCAGCTTTGGAGAACCGCCAAGCTGACTATTAGACTTCCATGGTGGAAGTGGAAGGTATGATTCACCAAACCCCTGTAACCATTTTAATCGATCCAGGAGCTAGTCTTAGTTACATTGCACCTCAGAGAGTGGAAAAATGTAATTTGTCTGTCGATAAGTTTGATAATTCTTGGTTAGTTCAATTAGCCACAGGGGTAAAAAGAAAAGTAACCTGTTTTGTGAAAGGATGTGCATTACTTATGGATGAACTTAAAACTATAGTTAAGCTTAATGTTTTTCCACTTGGCTCATATGATTTACTGATTGGCATGGATTGGTTAGAACAACATAAAGTAGTTTTAAATTGTTATGATAAAACTTTCATGTGTTTAAATAGCAATGAACAACCAGTAAAGGTTAAGGGTATTCCTAGAAAGACTATAATCAAACAGATTTCTTCTTTACAACTTAAAAGAGCTGTTAGAAAAGGATGTAAAGCCTATGATGTAACTATTACAGATGAGGCAAGTAAATCTAAAATATATAAGTTAAAGATAGAAGATATTCCTGTTTTAAAAGAATATACTGACGTATTCCCAGAAGAAATTCCAGGATTACCTCCAAGGAGGGAATTGGATTTCACTATTGAGCTCGTACCAGGTGTAGTACCTAGCTCGAAAGCTCCGTATCGAATGAATATTTTAAAACTTAATGAGCTAAAATCATAGTTAAAAGAGTTAATAGATAAGAAGTACATTTGACCCAGTGTGTCTCGTTGGGGAGCACCGATCATCTTTGTCAAAAGGAAAGACGGAACTATGCGACTATGCATAGACTACCATCAACAAAACAAGATGACTATTAAAAACAGATATTCGTTGCCTCGCATAGATGATCTGTTTGATCAAGTGAGAATTAAGGATGAAGATATCTTCAAGACAGCCTTCAGAACAAGGTATGGACACTATGAGTTTGTTGTAATGCCATTCGGGCTTACCAACGCCCCAGCTGTCTTTATGTGCTTAATGAATAATATAATGCATAAATACTTACATAAATTTGTTGTCGTGTTTATCGACGACATCTTAATTTACTCTAAAATAGAAGAAGAACATAAAGAACACCTAAAGATAGTTTTACAAGAGTTGCGAGAACAACAACTCTTTGCGAAGTTTAGCAAGTGTGACTTCTTTAAGGATGAAATCCAGTATTTAGGTCACGTAGTGACTAAGAAAGGGATTTCAGTCGATCCTGAAAATATTTGGGCAATCGAAGATTGGCCGATTCCAAAAGATGTAATAGATGTTTGGTCATTCATGGGAATTACCGATTATTACCGGAGATTCATTGAAGACTTTTCAAAAATAGAAAATCCGATCACTTCCTAGCAAAAGAAAGGCAAGAAATTTGATTGGAACTTAAAATGTGAAGAAAGTTTTAAGAAATTAAAAACCTTATTAACAAGTGCACCTATTCTAAGAATAGAAGATGCTAATAAGGACTTCGTAGTATGCACTGATCCCTGTAATGATGGCTTAGGCGGTGTGCTGACTCAAGACGGGCATGTTATTGCCTATGAGTCTAGGAAGTTAAAAATTCATGAAAAGAATTACGCAACTTATGATTTAGAACTTGTGGCTATTATACATGCCTTAAAAATGTGCCGACATCATTTAATAGGTAGAAAATTTATTCTAATGAATGATAATAAAGGACTGAAATAACTTTTAGATCAGCCTAACTTAAATGCTAGACAAGCAAGGTGGTTAGCCTTCTTGAGTGAATACGATTTTGAAATCCAGCACATAAAGGGTAAGGAAAAAAAGGTGGTTGATGCATTGAGCCGAAAAGCAAAGCTGAACTTTACAGCAGCAATCAACACTTATGCTTCTGATTTAAATGAACAGCTTAAAGAAGGGGTAAAACAGGATGAAATTTATCAGAAATTACAAATTACAGCTAAAAAATAACCTACAGAAAGCTTAATAAAAGGTTATAGTCTAAATGAAGATAGATTTTTATTATTTAAGGATAAACTGTATGTGCCTAATGTGCCTAAGGTCAAGTTATTAATTCTGGACGAAGTCCATAAAACACCTTGCTTAGGACATCCAGGTTACCAAAAGGCTGTAATTGTGCTAAGAAAAGAATATTTTTGGCCTAATATGAAATCTGAGGTAGCTGAATACATTGCTAGATGTTTGGACTGTCAACGAGTGAAAACCGAACACCAACATCCGGCTGTTTTGATACAACCTTTACTTATTCCCAGCTGGAAATGGGAAGTGATTAGCTTAGATTTTATTACTGGACTGCCCAGAAATCAGAATCAAAATGACTCTATTATGGTGGTGGTTGACAAGTTAAGCAAAGCAGCACATTTCATTCCTGTCAAAACTACTTACAAGGCTACCAATATAGCTCATATATTCTTAAAGCAGATTTTTCGGTTACATGGAGTGCTGAAAGTTATAATTTCAGACAGGGATCCTAAATTCACAGGAAATTTTTGGAAGTCATTGTTTAAGGGATTGAATACAACATTGAATTTTAGTACCTCCTTCCATCCTCAAACAGATGGACAGACTGAAAGAGTGAATCAGGTGCTGGAGGATTTATTAAGGATGTATGTTAAAGATCAGCCAGGTAAGTGGGAAGACTACTTGCATCTAGCAGAGTTCGCCTATAATAATAACTATTAGTCATCAGCTAAGTTTAGTCCATTTGAAATTCTATATGGATGTAAATGCAACACTCCTATCTCCTGGAATAATCCAGTAGATAAATTAGTGTTAGGACCAGAATTATTGAAGGAAATGGAGGTAATTGTGAAACAAGTGCAGGAAAATTTGAAGGTGGCACAGGATCGGAAAAAGAGCCAAGCAGACTTGAAAAGAACTCCCAAGGAGTTCCAAGTAGGTGAGCATGTATTTATAAAGGTAATACCAAAGAAAATATCTCTAAGATTGGGGAGTTGTGCAAAACTAGCACCACGTTACTGTGGTCCACTCGAAATTTTATCTAGAATTGGTTAAGTTGCATACCAGCTAGCATTACCACCTAACTTAAAAGTACATAATGTTTTTCATATATCTGTTTTGAAAAAGTATGTTCATGATGCTACTCATGTGGTTGATTGGAATGTTGTACAGGTGGAACCAGAAGGATAAATTCTGGTGGAACCAGACTGTATCCTCGGGAGGAGAAAAATTACTCTGCGGAACCACACCATTGGACAAGTGAAGGTGCAATGGAAGCACCTTAGTCTTGAAGAGGCTACCTGGGAACTGAAAATTAAGATGCGGGAGGCATACCCGAATCTGTTCCAAGAGATTGCAGAGGATGAAGAATAAGTAACATCGAGTATGCTGTTACATTTTAAGGGCGTGTGTATGTCACATACCCCAATTTTGTAAAATAATGTTAATTGTTTAATTTGATTTCCTAAGACATTATGTTAAATTTAATTGCTAAGTAGGAAATGATGACCCAATAGAGTCAAAAGAAGTGGAATGTAATTCTGAATATTTTATTATTAATAAATAAAAAGTGGAGACAACAGCATGGGAGAGCTATTAGTAAGAGTGTTACTGGTCAAACTGGTGGAAGGAACTAGGTGGAGGGTAAAAGACAAGTGGAAGCATCCTCAAACACTTCCTATGCTGCAGGTGGCAACTTCCCTACATTTGGGGTCATGATCCCCGAAAAAAATGGGATCAGAGCAGGTGGCTCAATAAATGACAACTAACCCAAAAAGACCTAGGCAATATTTTAAAAGTACCCAATGAAGAGAGCTGAGGCTGCTCAGATATTTTCCAGAGAAGAATCATTCAAGAGGAATGCTATTCAAGGAATTCATTGGGGAAAAAGGGAAAAAATTAAGGAAGGTGTTTGGAGAGATATTCTGCAGTAACTTGGTCTGTTACAGCATGTTAGCTGAGAGAATATACTGATAACTTCAGGGTTTGTATTGAGTCTGAAGACTGGTACTTGAATTATTGTTGCACCTAGTTCCAGCCAGGGAGACCAGATCAAGCTCGGGGGTCCTGAGGATTCGTTGTTTGAGCGCTCTCTAGGTGTTGGTAGGGAGGAACGGCCTCCCAATTGTTGTTGTCGTCCAAGCTCAAGAACAGGTTTTGCCATCTAATAATCTTTGTTTTAATTTCTGTGTATGATTGAATGTTATGTTTGTAGCTATGATGAAAGGATTTAGATATTTGGTAATAAATATGTTCTTTGTTTTGTTTAGTAACAAAATCTTTTTGATGAGAAATAAAACCCCACCTGTGTTTTTCCTCATCTGGAGTGTTCCAGACCGTACTCCAGCACAGGGGTGAAATTATAAATAGAGATAGTATGATGAAAATGCAGAACAGAATGATAATGGAATTATAGAAGTGTTTCTTTGTGTTGTTATCAAAAGAAATATCATTTGTATTATTAGTATTAACCTGTACTAAAACTGTCAGTCTTTTACAAACAGAGAAAGAAGCTATATTACTTATTGACAGTAGTATGAATGTTTAGATAAATAGTTTTTTGATATAGTAGTTTCTTTTAGTAAACTTATTGCTTATTTGAAATTCAAGAAAAAGAGTATATTACTTTATTACTAAACCAGGATTAGATTAAATAAACAAGCTTTTTAAACTTTACAGTTTATTTCTTCCAGTTAGGGTAATTTAATTATTCTAGGTTAGCAACAACAAAACTGAAACTAAGAATAGTTAAACATTGATTTAATTCTACAGTTAAACCAAGTTGGTCTTAGGTATTATTTATGTGTGGTAAGGGAATAAATTTGTTTTTTTATTATTATTATCCAGCTAGAGCTTAATTATAATTTGCAGTTACTAATCTATTCTTTATAAAAGGTTAATTAAACACAGAACACAGTTAGATGTTATTCTTTTATTTCATAAATACTAGTATTCAATATAACAGGATAATAAAGAATATAGAAAGTACTTCTATAAATTAAACAGTGCAGAAAGTATTCTAAACAATGCAGAAAGTACTAGAATATGTCAATAAGAAAAATAATAGCTCTTTATATATCTATAAATAAATAAACTAAATATATAGATAATGCGTACAATTGTAAAATAGTAATGGTTGTAAGTAAAACAACACACTTTTCACAAAATAAAGATATATTAATTAAATATAAATTATATACCTTAAAGGCGGTAATTTACTCGTTACACAGATACACCGTAAGAACATTAACTTTCTTATACTTAAAGGACTAACGAGTATAAACAATTTTTATAACTGTATTAAAATAGAGTAACTAAATACTATAAGAACATTAAGCAAAAACCCTGATAAGTAAAATATTACAGGGTAAGAATTAAATGCATTAATGCATAGAATTTTAAACTCACAGAATAATATCAGGCTCGATTTACCGAGCTCAACCAATCTTTACACTTTAGAATTAAAAAAAAAAAACCTTTACAGTAGAGCCACATAAGTTAAAATATAAGTAAAGAAGCTGTAAATATTATTAAATACTGTAAGTTAGGGTAAAAACCTACAAATTCAAAATATACAACAAAGTTAACAACTGGAGTCTAAACTCAGTATTTTTACTCACGACCGTAAGCAAAATTCACAAGAGTGAGGCTTTTATAGCCTTTCCACTATTTTATATTTATACACAGTAATCCAAATTAAAACTAAAGACTATGGCCTTGGCCTAAGACGGAGGCTCCATTTCAAGTAACAGGGTAAAACGAAAACACAAGGGTTGTTGGTGACGTTGATCAACCCACAAGTGTCCCAAAGGGACCAACAAGGAAGATATGCCATGGATAATCAGGGCTTACCGTTAACTTGCAAGCTGCCATAGTCTCTAACAACCACGCAGAGAGGAGAGTCGACACCTGTAGATAACAGAGAAGAGAAAGTATTAAACTCATGTACAATTTGAATAACTGGGTTTTGAAACTAAAACTACACAATAACGAATTGATTAAAGAAATTTCTTTTACCTGATATTTTATTGATGTGCGAACCCCGGGAGCAGTAAAGCAACCATCGATGTGAGGAAGATAATTCCTTCATCTGCTGCGAAGTAGGAGGGTTTTCTAACCCAACATTTACCTACAGGGACAAAGGACAAGAACAACAAGTTCAGCCGGTAAAAATGCTTGGGTCGCAGTCACTCTCAGTGTAAAACTATAAATGCCGACATCGACTGTCATCCCAAAGCTAAGGAAAGGACAGTACAGTAATGGACTCTAAATTGAGAAAATTGGAATGGATAAAACCCTAAAGAGACCGCACAAACCTAAACCCGAATGAGAACAATTTTGGGACAACACTTCTCGGTCAAGCATTCAGGGGGAGCTTCGAGGACAAACAACAAGAAAGGAGACTACCGGTGACCAAGACAATCAACATTGCAGACAAGAGCATAGCACAGAGATGCGGGAGGCCGATAACCACACTGAAACAATGAGCTTAGGGTTTGAAGGGGAGAGACTTTTATTCACGTGTCACTTGGCTGTAGTGATGCCGCGTACATCGTTTAAATTTTTGCATGAAATGGGTTGTTTGTCTATAGTTGCAATGAGCTTTTACAAGCAGGACTCCCTTGCCAATCATTTGATTGTGCGTTAGCAAAAGTTCTATTGCAACCCTAGCCGAAGTCAACCTATTCATACATTGCATGAAACAAAGATTTGTTAATAATCAAGCTATACCTTACCAATCAACAAGTCGTGGGAATAATACAACCCCCTTGTCATATAAATCATGGTATACCATCGTTATATAATACAAAACGAGATGTAACCCTTGTTCTTCGTGGGCATAGTCAATACTACAACCTAGTACCTTTTATCATGTCATTTCTTTACTTAACAATCAAATGATTAAAAGAATATGCCTTATATTATAGTAAGAGAATTCTGAAGGTAAGGTTTGGAAATTACTATTCTAGTAGACTTTTTTTTATGAAATCAAAAGAATATAATCTAACAATGATAATAAGTTTATACCCTAGCATCTTATACAAGCTTGGGATGTATGAAATCAAGTTTATAATACTTTAAGGGTAAACCATAGACTTTTCATGGAAGGGTCTTTTTCGTGACCTCTCCATCTAGATGTGCAATAATTCTTTCTTCAAACAGTTACAATCTTGATAAAAACAAAGTGTTGTAACATTATTATAGAAGGAAATAATAATATTTATGCATTAGTAAGAACATTGCTTACAACAAGTATTATTCCAACCAACATCTATTTCTTTTATTATAAAAGTATACTGATGGTTAACATCGAGGAGGTTTGTCGAATCAAACTATAGCAAATATTCTATTATTAATGTTATCCCCATTGGTCTTGTTGTATTTATTGAGTAGTAAAGTTTGGTAATAAAATACAAAAGAAGATAATAACATGTATTATGATGAATGCATTACTTATATTAATTATTATTTCATTAAGTATAGTCCACTAAGGACATGCTCCTTTTACATCCATGAAAGGAACTATATAAAACCAGGTCACGATAAGATATCTATCTTAATAAAATAACTCTAGTTGTGTTATGGAATAATTGTCGTGTAAAGCCTTAAGTTGATAGACTTCTAATAGTTCAGTAAACAATAAGAACTATAAACTTATATTTACCAGGAAGAAGGCAGCTGTAACCTTTACTAACAGAACTGAGTTTCTTTCCTTAGCATTTTAAAAAGAAAGACATTTTAAATAATTTTACCTCGATAATCTTTGGAAACTGACTAGCATGTATATTCTTCTACTAAATTAAATATTGTGCGAATAATTTATATTGAATACTTTAGAATTTTGATAAGCAGCACCCGAACCTCTCACCTGTAAATCTGTAAGAGAAGAAAAACTTCTACGTTAGCTCGAAAGCTAAGTAAGCCTAGTTTTCATGACAGTTCCACCTTGTGGTCGCAAGAAGAAAACAAATCCGTAAACTGAAAAAGAAACTGTCCTATAAAGATAAACATAATCAAAATATAATTCAGATATGAATTCAGTAACATATAACTAATTAAACAATTAGTGACTGCATTTATTGAAATTATATGCTTTTAAAAATTTAAATTTTTTGGAAAATTTTGGGTTTCGACAGAGTATGATGTAGAAATTAAACCAACAAAGTTGTTAAAAGGCCAGGGATTAGCTAAAATTATGACAGAATAAAATTGTCGGGTTTTAAATCTTCATGTGATGGCAGAACATTCAGAACAGGTTATGGAAACAGAACATAGTAAGCAGTAGGTTTATAACAAGTATGGTGAGTCTGATTGGGATAAAGATATTGTATATTTCTTTTTGTGCTTACAATTCCCTTTGGAATTGAATAGAAATGAATGTATATCATTGAAACTAAAAGCAATGAAGTATGTTTTAAGAGATCAGATTTTGTACTGGAAGGATCTGGGAGGAATATTGTTGAAATGTTTGGAGAAATCGGAAGTTGATGCTGTTATTTTAGAATTGCACAGTGGATTCTGTGGAGGGCACACGTATTGGAGGGAAACTTCTTTTAAAATCCTAAGAGCAGGATATTATTGGCCTACCCTTTTCTCAGATGTGTATCATCAGGTTAGATCATGTGTGGAGTGTCAAAAGTTTGCAGGTAATCATAAAATTCAGTCCTTACCCTTGAAACTTATTTCAGTGAATGGTCCATTTCAGCAGTGGGGTCTAGACTTCATCAGTGAAATTCATCCTCCCTCTAGTGGACAGCATAAATGGATTCTAACTTCTACTAATTTTTTCACTAAATGGGTGGAAGCAGTTCCTACGAGGAGAGCAACTGAATAAGTCATAATTACTTTCTTGCAGAAAAACATTCTTGGTAGATTTGGATGCCCTAGGAAATTAGTTACTGATAATGCTCCTGCTTTTAAATAAAAAAAGATGGTAAACTTTTGTCAAGAAAATAATATTAACTTGAAACAGTCCACACCATACTACCCACAGGGAAATGGATTAGCAGAATCCAATAATAAAAATATTGTAAATAGTATCAAGAAAATGCTATTTGAAAAGAAAAGGAGTTGGGATACTGTTTGTGCCAGAAATTGTTTCTAAGGCCAGAGAAACAAGCCAACACACACTCAAGATAAAATTCAATGAAACAGATTAAGTTTAGGGTTTCTGTAATGTTTTAGTGGTTGTAAAATTTTGGAGAAAGATAGGGAATGCATTCATGAGAAAAGTAATAACTAAATCATAAACATAAAATGATAAAGATGCATAATATATCACACAAGATCCAACAGAAACACTATGCTGAGGTTCATTCATAAAAGACAAGCATCACCAGCAAATACACATAAACTAGTAATGAATATATCAATTAAGAAAATAAACAAGTTCAATAATGAAGCCAACATAGAAAACTGAAGGGGAAATATGTCATATATCTCATAATTTCATCTAAAAAGCATATAAGAGTCTTGGTACTTAACTCATGAACAAATCTGAAGACAAAAGCAATCTGAAGACCTCCTGTAGCTCCCAAAAATCAGAACCTCTCTTCAGTCCCTTTGTCCCTCTTTTATAATTAAAAATAAGTAGTTCTATCTCCCCTTCATTAATTCGAAATTGAAACTACCCAGTAGTTACATTAACTAACTAATTCAACTAACTGACTAAAAATAGCAAATCGGATTCCTCGCAAATATGGTGAATTTCTGGAAAATAGGTGTCAAAGAAGCTTCCATATCTCTCAATTCGTGACACCTGTGTAAAACTTGAGATAGGTTTTTGTAAATCGGTCCGTGACGGACAAAAACCTCTCTTGGTTTTTAAAAATTCATCCTCAATCAATCAAAATATTCCCCGCAAAATGAACACTAAAACATGAAAATATTAAATATTTAAAATCCCTGAAAAATAGGCTGCAAAGATTCAACTGAATCTTTCAAACCTTCATAGCTGTTACAAAACTGAGAGAGGTTTTTGTACATTGATATCTTTTTCACAAAAACTCTTTTTTTTTTCAAAAATTCCTCTTCATTAGCTCGTGGTCTGCATTTTACTTCAATAACTCAAAACAGGAAAAATAAAGAAGAATTTTGTTTCTACTGCCTCCTTTTTTCATTTATAAGTGCTGAGACTTTGTTTTATATTGAAAGAAACATGCCTCCATGCTTCTAAATTATTCCATTTTCATTAACCATGACTGGATTTAGATTTAAATCAGCCATCCCATTTTTCTCCTTCAAAGTTTGTATGGCAGTATGGTCCAGTTCATTTCCTTTTATATCCAAATTCACAGGAAAACAATTCCCAGAATTTACATCTTCTTTGTTTGCAGGAGTTTGAATGTCTATATTGCCAAATTCCAATGTACCTTTGTTTCTCTTTTTAGCTTCTCAATTTCAAACTCCATTTTTATAAGTTTCATTTCAGACAACGTGGAATTCACTGCTGCTTCAGCATCACTTCACAGATTCCTGTAGAGACGAATCCTCTCATCCCTTTCCTTCAGTTCAGACTTAAAATCTTGTTTCAAATTCTTAAACAAGTTTTGCAACTCATCATGCATCATCTCATAATGCTTAACCTGTCCTGATTGATAGAATTCCATGGATGTAGAAACTTTTTCCACGGTATCTGCCATATGAGAGCACGCAGATTCTGCAAAAATTTCAGTGCTTACATTTCTAACAGAAATTTTCTTGCTTCTAGAAGTAGAGCATGCTGCAGCTTTGTTGATTCTTTATACAGGCTTGGTTTTGGCACAGGCATAAGAGACTTAGGTCATTTGAAATATTCAAGACTCTTCACTTCAACTGATGATGAAGTGTAGCTATCATTCAATTTAATTGTTTTAATGGCTGTCCATCTCCAGCATGTATTCTTACCCCTGTGTATTAATATAAAAATAAAACCTCAAACTCCTTTGCTATCACCTATGAACAATTTCTGCACAGTAATACTTTGCAAATACAATTTCCACTACTAGCTACTCAGGTTAACTGAAAACTGCTTGTCTGTTGAATGAGAAAAACAAACAATCTGCAATCTATTCGCCTTATGCTTCCTATAGCCTTAGTATCAAAAATGAAACTATGTCTCCATGTAATATTAACCATTCAGTGCATTTGTCTCAATGTATAAGTATCAGACCTTTTTTGTGAAGTTTAATAACCATAACATACACAGTTTTCAATCCATCCTGTTTCAAACTTCGACAAATGAATGACTCAAAACATAGCTATTTTTCAATATTTTACCCAGCAGAGCATCCCAAAATGTCTTAAACAACTATCTCTTCAACAGGAAATCCTTTAAAAGACATCATTTAATGTTTCCCTTAACTAATTTTGACAAAAACGAGTTCAAAGAGAAAACCCCAAATCAGGCAGACATTAACCAGTCATCGCCGAAAACCTTTTTTACTTGCTGCTGCAGATGTTTGAAATCATTGCCTGTGTTGTCAGATTATCCACCTTCGGTATACAAGTGTCTTTCCACGTCCAATTTTATTGCAGTTAGCGAAATTAGGAAGCCCTAATTTCCTAGGAAACCATAAAAACCTGACTTCTGTTCTACAACGGTGATGTCCAGTTTTCTAGTAGCTATTATTGCTCCACTAAGCTTTCTGTCTTCGAATATGCATGTAAGTAATCACTCCCTTCACTTTAAACCAAATCTATGCTGATATCTGACATAATGGACCGCACTTGGTTAATGATGGCCACGATCCCTTCCATAAATCAAAATCACCTGTTCACATGATGGAAACTGACATAGCACGTAATAAAATCCTCAAATCACGTAACTAGTCACTCCAGAATTGAGATCGTGCTAAATTTCAGCTAAAAAATTGGAGAAAATGAGTGTCGCAATATTCTTGTAGCGCACTCTTTGTTAATTTCGGGCTCCAGCGCTACAAGAATAAAATTAATTGCATTTTGGTGCTATTTTTCATCTTTTTGTCATTTTGCATGAACTTTAAAATGATGATTAAGCTCAAAATATGATTTGTGAATCCACCATTGAATATAATGACCTTTAAAGACCCTTTTAAAACCTAAAGGAAGAAAACAAAATAAAATTTCTAAAGGTAAAGACTTGAAAATTCAAAATAAAATTCAAAATTTCACAACAAACCAACTAGAAATTTTCTAAAAGAAGCAAAAATCCAAACTAAAGCAAATGAGTAACTTAGGATAAAATGAAAATCAAATAAAAATTAAAGAAACAAATTACTGACCTAACATCTGGCTCCAGCTGTGGGATGAAGACCTCCCTGTGAGGCTTCAAGAACCTGAACCTGTAGACCGGTGCCTTCTGTAACCAAAACTGCTTGCTTTTCTGCAAAAAATCCATTGGGCTATGGAGTCTTTATTCAATCTTTCACACACTGATATATACAATGAAAACCAATCTCTTTTGTGAGGAATCTTCCATTTACTGAATCAAATTGTAATCCCATTTCCAATGTAACCAGGAAAAAATTTGATCAACCCACCAAAACTTGTTTCCAACTCCAAATATATATATAATCAAAAATATTGGAAAACATGAAGAGCAGAGATTTAACAACTTATACCCACTTTCATCAAATAGTGTCTCTGAAATAATAGATTTATAACCTGGTATTGACTCTAAATAATCTGCTACTCGATCATAAAAATTTCCATGAGTTACCTCTTCCTGCTTTATGAAAAAGACAGGCTGTCCATAAGAATATTCTGTTCCATGAATATCAATCGGGCATTGGCGATAAAAGATATCTGGATCAGCTTGAATTTGCTATGGATCTTTTTGGATAGTATCATTAATAATGTCAATAAGCTGAACCTCTTTTTCCACATTGTCTTCAAATGAATGACTATCATGCATTGGCTTTTGCTGTTCAAGGATAATAGACTGCATGCATTCTTTAATCTGCTGATCAGATTGTGACATATCACACACCTCACAATTTTCTGGGTCTTTCGTTTCAATTTCACCATCATATTTATTAAAAATTAGACCATCTTCATAGTGATTTTGAACAGCAGATTTATCATAACCATGAATGTGAATAACTTCTGAAAAATTGTGAACAGCCTGGCTTTCATCAAATTTAGTATCAAAACCAAGAGGAATAGAATCTAATTCACCACAAAATGCTTGTCTTGGAACCCTAATCTCTTCATCATAACAAGGAGCATTTTGATAAATTTCGAATGATGATGCTAAAGGTTCATCTTTTCCTTCAATACAAAGCTGATATTTAACACAATAAGGATTTTCAACAGTTTGTTGAACTAGAGATTGATCTTCAAAATGATTTGCATTCAAACTGTTATTAAGGTTGTTGAAATCATTATGAGAATGTTCCAAACTATCTCTACTGATCTCATCACTTGAATAATCCTCAAACTGACCTAAAACAACAACTTGATTATCATAATGATCATGGCATTCTTCCTTGACAACACTATCTGAAAATGTTACCTTCTCATCTTCAACAAATTCTGAAACTTCAACTTCTTCATGACATGTTTTGAACCCTTGATTGTACTCATCATCATGATTTTTTAAATCAGAAATTGTATTATAAACATCAGCCTGCTCACAACAATATTTTAAAAAGAGTTCAGCTGGGAATAGATACTTACAACGTTTCCAAAAACATGTGTGGAATTCTTTTAGTGAGGAGATGCTAGCAGCAGGAAGAGAAAAATACCAATCTCGTGCATCTTTTTCAAGTGAATACATGAACATCTTCATGAGCACATCTTCATGCTGGATATTTAACTGCACCATACATTGATGAAATTTGATGAGGTGATATGAAGGATTATCCTCTTTGCTTTCTCTAAACAGTGGAAGACAATCTCCCCAAACATCCATAATAGGTACTGGATTTGGAAAACCTAGAATATCAGAAAAATTGAAAGGGGCAAACCTTCGAGCCAGAATAGCTTCCATGGACATCGGTCTCTGCATGTTGAAATAGTGGAGTCACCAATCAATTTGTCAAGAGAGATTTTGTTTCTTCTTCTCAGAAAGAGAAAGGGATAACAGTACTTGAAACTAATTAGGGCTGCATAAAGCTGGGGATAACTGAAACTTTCTAATTCTTCCAACTCCTCTAGTAGCCACTGTGTCAAACTTTTTGCTGAAAATAGCTTTAAAAAGAGCTGATTTAAGTCCACCTCTTAAACCAGTAAAACTGATAAGTATCCCAGGGAAGATATGCTTCAGCTTCGTCCCCAGCAACGGCGCCAAAGATGTTTGTGCCAGAAATTGTTTCTAAGGCCAGAGAAACAAGCCAACACACACTCAAGGTAAAATTCAATAAAACAGATTAAGTTTAGGGTTTCTGTAATGTTTTAGTGGTTGTAAACTTTTGGAGAAAGACAGGGAATGCATTCATGAGAAAAGTAATAACTAAATCATAAACAGAAAATGATAAAGATGCATAATATATCACACAAGATCCAACAGAAACACTATGCTGAGGTTCATTCATAAAAGACAAGCATCACCAGCAAATACACATAAACTAGTAATGAATGTATCAATTAAGAAACTAAAAAAGTTCAATAACGAATCCAACATAGAAAACTGAAGGGTAAAAATGTCATATATCTCATAATTTCATCATCAAAAGCATATAAGAGTCTTGGTACTTAACTCCTGAACAAGTTTGAAGACAAAAGCAGTCTGAAGACCACCTGTAGCTCCCAAAAATCAGAACCTCTCTTTAGTCCCTTTGTCCCTTTTTTATAATTACAAAGAAGTAGTTCTATCTCTCCTTCATTAGGTCGAAATTGAAACTACCTAGTATTTACATTAACTAACTAATTCAACTAACTGAGTAAAAATAGCAAATCAGATTCCTGGCAAATATGGTGAATTTTTGGAAAATAGGTGTCAAAGAAGCTTTCACATCTCTCAATTCGTGACACCTGTGTAAAACCTGAGATAATTTTTCATAAATGGGTCCGTGATGGACAAAAACCTCTCTTGGTTTTTAAAAATTAATCCTCAATCAATCAGAATATGCCCCGTAAAATGAACACTAAAACAGGAAAATATTAAATATTTAAAATCCCTGACAAATAGGCTGCAAAGCTTCAACTGAATATTTAAAACCTTGACAGCTGTTGCAAAACTGAGAAAGGTTTTTGTATATAGATATCTTGTGAACACAAACCTCTTTTTATTTTCAAAAATTCCTCTTCATCAGTTCGTGGTATGCATTTTACTTCAATAACTCAAAACAGGAAAAATAGAGCAGAATTATGTTTCTACTGCCTCCTTTTTTCATTTATAAGTGCTGAGACTTTGTTTTCTATTGAAAGAAACATGCCTCCATGATTCTGAATTATTCCATTTGCATTAACCATGACTGGATTTAGATTTAAATCAGCCAGCCCATTTTTCTCCTTCAAAGTTTGTATGGCAGTATGGTCCAGTTCATTTCCTTTTATATCCAAATTCACAGGCAAACAATTCCCAGAATTTACAGCTTCTTTGTTTGCAGGAGTTTGACTGTCTATAATTCCAAATTCCAATATACCTCTGTTTCTCTTTTTAGCTTCTCAATTTCAAACTCCATTTTTATAAGTTTCATTTCAGACAGCGTGGAATTCACTGCTGCTTCAGCATCACTTCACAGATTCTTGTAGAGACGAATCCTCTCATCCCTTTCCTTCAGTTCAGACTTAAAATCTTGTTTCAAATTCTTAAACAAGTTTTACAACTCATCATGCATCATCTCATAATGCTTAACCTGTCCTGATTGATAGAATTCCATGGATGTAGAAACTTTTTCCACAGTATCTGCCATATGAGAGCACACAGATTCTGCAGGAATTTTAGTGCTTACATTTCTAATAGAAATTTTCTTGCTTCTAGAAGCAGAGCATGCTGCAGCTTTGTTGATTCTTTATACAGGCTTGGTTTTAGCACAGGCATAAGAGACTTAGGTCATTTGAAATATTCAAGACTCTTCACTTCAATTGATGATGAAGTGTAGCTGTCATTCAATTTAATTGTTTTAATGGCTGTCCATCTCCAACATGTATTCTTACCCCTGTGTATTAATATCAAAATAAATCCTCAAACTCCTTTGCTATCACCTATGAACAATTTCTGCATAGTAAGACTTTGCATATACAATTTCCACTACTAGCTACTCAGGTTAACTGAAAACTGCTTGTCTGTTGAATGAGAAAAACAAACAATCTGCAATCTATTCGCCTTATGCTTCCTGTAGACTTAGTATCAAAAATGAAACTATGTCTCCCTGTAATCTTAACCATTCAGTGCATTTGTCTCAATGTATAAGTATCAGACCTTTTTTGTGAAGTTTAAGAACCATAATATACACAATTTTTAATCCATCCTCTTTCAAACTTCGACAAATGAATGATTCAAAACATAACTATTTTTCAATCTTTTACCCAGCAGAGCATCCCAAAATGTCTTAAACAACTATCTCTTCAACAGGAAATCCTTTAAAAGACATCATTTAATGTTTCCCTTAACTAATTTTGACAAAAACGAGTTCAAAGAGAAAACCCCAAATCAGGCAGACATTAACCAGTCATCGCCGAAAACCTTTTTTACTTGCTGCTGCAGATGTTTGAAATCGTTGCCTGAGCTGTCAGATTATCCACCTTCGGTATACAAGTGTCTTTCCACGTCCAATTTGATTGTAGTTAGTGAAATTATAAAGCCCTAATTTCCTGGGAAACCATAAAAACCTGACTTCTGTTCTACAACGGTGATGTCCAGTTTTCTAGCAGCTATTATTGCTCCACTAAGCTTTATGTCTTCGAATATGCATGTAAGTAATCACTCCCTTCACTTTAAACCAAATCTATGCTGATATCTGACATAATGGACCGCACTTGGTTAATGATGGCCACGATCCCTTCCATAAATCAAAATCACCTGTTCACATGATGGAAACTGACATAGCATGTAATAAAATCCTCAAATCACGTAACTAGTCATTCCATAATTGAGATCGTGCTAAATTTCGGCTAAAAAATTGGAGAAAATGAGAGTCGCGATATTCTTGTAGCGCGCTCTTTGTTAATTTCAGGCTCCAGCGCTACAAGAATAAAATTAACTGCATTTTGGCGCTATTTTTCATCTTTTTGTCATTTTGCATGAACTCTAAAATGATGATTAAGCTCAAAATATGATTTGTGAATCCACCATTGAATATAATGACCTTTAAAGACCCTTTTAAAACCTAAAGGAAGAAAACAAAATAAAATTTCTAAAGGTAAAGACTTGAAAATTCAAAATAAAATTCAAAATTTCACAACAAACCAACTAGAAATTTCCTAAAAGAAGCAAAAATCCAAACTAAAGCAAATGAGTAACTTAGGATAAAATGCAAATAAAATAAAAATTAAAGAAACAAATTACTAACTTAACAGATACCAAACTAAAATTTGATCTTTGGGATGATAGAGTAACAATTAAGAAGTCAAATGGGACATCCCCTTTCCAATTGGTATATGGAATTGATGTTGTTTTCCCTGTTCAATTAGTGACCCCAATCATTAAGTTTATGCAAGGAATAAAAGAAGAACCAGATGATATAAGAAGAAGAATGTTTCAGATAATTCAGTTGCAGCAGGAGAGAGAAGCTATCAAGAATACAGCTGAGAGACATAAAAGAGCAATGAAGGAAAGCTTTCACTACTACATTTCGACCAAAAATCCGACGGCCGTATTGTCGGATTTTCGACACTTCCCTGTCGCATGTACGACACTATGGTTTTTTTTTAACCGTCGGTGGATTTTCATCGGTTATCTGACATCTTTCTAATCCGTCGGTTAGGAGACACCGCATTTTACCGTCAGTTAAATGTAAAGCGTCGGTTAAGTGACATAGAGCGCCGTCGCTTAACCGATGGAGATAAAGATTACGCTTCGGTTAAGTGACATGGAGAATCGTCGGTTAAGCGACATGAAGAACCGTCGGTTAAGTGACGGGGATAAATATTAAGCGTCGGTTAAGCGACATGGAGAACCGTCGCTTAAGCGACGGTTGTGAAGTTTTTTTAAAAAAAATACCTGCAAATATGATTTGTTTCATCTTTTCACTGGAAAGTGTGTTGTCTGACTGCTCTCTTGGATTGAGGACCTTGTGAAAAAAGGCAATCTTGACTGCAGAATTCTCATGGCTCAGACCCGACTCCAACATCCCTAATGACTGCATTATTTTGCTGTGTGAGTATTTTATTCAAATAAATAGTCCATATTAACTTCGCATTTGACTTTGCAGAAGCAAATCATGTTGTCTAGCCCGAGCCTCTACATGGATTCAAATAGAAATTTCTTCTTGTATAGAGCTGGGCAGGTTCAAGCCTGTGGGCGAGTTAAAATCCAGCTGATAATGTAATAAATTGGAAAATTGAGCCTGCATATGTTGATCCAGGACCTCGATTTTGGGCATAAGTGAAATTTGACTGAGATCTGGAATTCCAACAAATCTCATGCATAGCTAATGCAATCCAGTCTCTTACTCATTAGCTCCTCCTTATATACCATTAGTTAAACTGCAGAAGATGGGCCAGTGACAGAAAATGAAATGATCATGAGTGACACGTTGTTGGTATGCTGAAGGAGGATGTTGTCATTGCAGCAATCCTCGGTTTGTCGATCCAGAAAAGACAAACTTTCAAGATTTACATTGTAACTCTCTTCCATAGAAATACAAAATTGAATAGCAAGTAGCATATTGTTCCATACCTTCACAATATTGATTTTTTTCTCTTTACGAAATGGTTTGTTTGTGCACAGTTCTGAACATCTACAAGCCTTTGAACAACTCATCGATTGGAGTCTGCAATTATAGATATCTATATAAATTATTAAAGTAAGAAAGCCACACACATTACCAAGCAACATATGTAATGGTTTGAATTTGTAGAACACAAGATATTACCATGATTGAAATGTTAACATTGTTTATCTTACCAAGCAACAAAGAGAAATACCTTGTAGAAAAAATTATAGGCTAGGCAATCTTTGTAAGAAATCTACATACTAGTGAAGCAATCTAAACACCATTTCTCAGTTTTGGACAAAAGAAAAAAGAAAGTTACCATAATCATGAATTGAAATAGGAAATAAAGAATCAATATAATTTATCATTATAACCCATTACATGGATGATTTCTTAGTAAGCGTATCCCTGAGTAAGCCTTTAACCAATGTCGCCTATCATTATTGAAGTTTTTTGTTCAGTAAAATGACCAAAAGGGGCATTAAATACAATCCCCATATACAGTCCACAAGCCAAATATGTGAGCAGTATCATATCATTCATGTCCCAAACGGTTGCAAATATATTAAGGCATTGAAATATATTTTTTCAAGCAATGCCACTGAGCGATTGATATCTCGTTTGGGCCAGAGCTTGATATCTCGTTTGTTGATTTCATCAAAAGGCTTTACCATGAAGGAAATATACAGGAAGCAACAACTATATTAAGGGAATTGGAATTAAGGAAAGATACAGGAAGCAGCAGCAACATTCTATAGAGGATGGGAGGTTTGCTTATAATGATGATGCTCTTGTTCTTGTAGCTCGCATTCTTATTATAAGGACATCCACAGGGTCAAAATATCCAAGAATTTTGTGCAAGTCTTCCATCCTTATTTCATTTGGAAGTTCTTCTCATGGATTTTCATTCTTCAAATGCATTTGAAAAAATCAAAATGGCAGAGAATATTTTTTCTACCCTCAGCAATGTAAGTTGTCCTCCAGTGGAACTTAACAGCACACAATTGGTTTGCTGGTCTTTGCTAATTTCAAGACTGATGTTGATTCTTCGGCACATGATTATCCACTCTACAACCTTCCCATCCTGGTTGATGTTCAATATACGAAATAAGTTAATACATATTACACAAGGAGGAACTTTTCAGCTTCCCATAGGAATAGGCTATTTAGAATCATGGGTATATCATGTGGTACAAAGTGTTATAAATGTGACTGAGGGAGTCACAGAAGAGCATGGAATGGCTGATCTCTTTCAGCAACAGATTGACGTTAGTGGGGTTCATAACTGGGGTATTGTAGAACACAAAGTTCTTCAATATCTGGGTTTAAATTGGTCTGAACTCTATTCTATTGTTTGTCGCATTTTGGAAGTGTGGCAGAATAGGGAAGCTTCCCAAGTGCATGAGCTTATACTTGAAAGATATTGTTTTGTACTTGGCTGGATCACTCTATCAGATATTGATGTTAAGGAAGCTGGTACTTTGCCATGGAGTCTTGAATTGGGTAGAGACAAGTTGCTTGAAATTGAAGACTTCATAAGTTTTAGCAGAATTCTGCGCCATAATGTTCATTTTGGCCATACAGGGCAGCTATCACAGCTGGAAAATATCATTCTAGATATACTCTCAACATGTTTTTTTTTATGTTAAAGAAAATGCCCAGGCCTGAGGGTTTGATTCCTAGCTTATCCTCATAACTTATCCTCATCTAGTTAAATTGTGTTTAATACAGTTTTATTATTTTACTTTTCTGGTAAGTGGTGCTTCATTGTAAATATTCCACTAGACGTAAGCTTCTTCTCAGTTGATAGGCAGGATGTTTGCTCCCCATTCTTGATGCCTTCCTTGTAGTACAAGTGAAGAGTGGCATCTAATATCTCTAAATTTCTTTGTATCTGCAGGTCAACCTGGGAAGAACATTGACGTGTCTCCAAAACCATGGTCACTAAAGGAATAGTTGAGAGAGAGTCACGATTAGATTGACTATAGGCAGTAGAGCCAACCCTACTGTAAAGGACTACTGAGGTATCCTTGACCTCAGGAAAGACTCTAATAGAGGAAGGGACGAGTTTTTGGTTTTCTTTAATAAACGTTTATAGACATTTCTGTTGCTACCTGAGTCTGTTATCTTACAATTGCTGATGTCATTCCTTTGTGCTGGCCACATTGTATTCTACTAGCTGTTGAATTCATTGCATTCTAGAAGTCTTTTTGGTGAATAAAAAGGTTTTATATTAATATACAGGAGGAAATACATGGATCTCAAATTGATGTCCAATGAGCTTTTGTAATTTTGTTCAACTGGAGATAGAGCCATGACTTTGAAGAGGAGTCCATGTCTCCATTTTAACAAAAAATATTTTCAGCTTTTGAGAATCTGAAAATAAATCTGAGTTATTCTTTTCTAGCAAGACCTATACTTCTGAATCTGATATTTTCAACTATGCAAGCTAGACTGCATTTCAGAGCAAATAAAGATAACCTCCTGTTCTCTTCATAGACTGTACAGTGTATACTGAATAATAAGTTTACTACTGCCATACTTTATGCTAATCATTTTAGTACTAACTGATGATAAGAGTTTAAAAAGGGAATATCCTTTCATGGGACAAAATTACCTATGAGATGTGCCATCCTTGGGTCTGTTTCTCCATCACTGCTGGAAGCATTAAACACTTCCTATCACTAGTCGGTTTATTGAGCACAATTTTTACTAGGATATACCGAGTCATGATCTGAGAGTCTGCATATAATGTTTCAAATGAGTGCTGAAGGGATATAATTTTGGTCTCTCCACATCCCACTGCCATGTTGTATGAAGAATTTGAGGTTGGACATCAATTAGAGAACTATGTCCCAGAGTTGTTATCTTTGTCAAGCTTCTGTTGGAGAACGAGCTCTAAAATGGAGATGTTTTCTCCTTATCTCCATACTTTTGGGGTTCTCTTTAACCAAACCAGCTATCATATCCTTACTGCTGCTTTAAAAACTGAACTTGGGCTTTGGTTTATTGGAGAGAAGATTTAAAAATAGGAATAGGCTATTTAGAATCATGGGTATATCATGTGGTACAAAGTGTTATAAATGTGAATGAGGGGGTTACAGAAGAGCATGGAATGGCTGATCTCTTTCAGCAACTGATTGACGTTAGTGGGGTTCATAACTGGGGTATTGTAGAACACAAAGTTCTTTAAGATCTGGGTTTAAATTGGTCTGATCTATATTCTGTTGTTTGTGGCATTTTGGAAGAGTGGTAGAATAGGGAAGCTTCCCAAGTGCATGAGCTTATACTTGAAAGATATTGTTTTGTACTTGGCTGGATCACTCTATCAGATATTGATGTTAAGGAAGCTGGTGCTTTGCCATGGAGTCCTGAATTGGGTAGAGACAAGTTGCTTGAAATTGAATACTTCATAAGTTTTACCAGAATTCTGTGCCATAATGTTCATTTTGGCCATACAGGGGAGCTATCATAGCTGGCAAATATCATTCTAGATATACTCTCTCAGCTTCAAACATTATACAATGACCATAAAGTTTGACAGGCTATTTTGACAGGTCATTATTTCTGCTACACTTGCGATCTGACTGTTTCTAAAGGGTGCTGTTCTATTTGTGCCAGGGTGTGCCATAGGTGTCACAGAGTTGTTTACTCTCGTTTAAGCCTTTTCTTTTGTGATTGTGGAGCAGGAGGGGTAAGAGGGACAAGCTGCCTCTTCTTGAAGCCTTGAAAATATGTTTCTTCCAGCACTACATCATTGAGGGGCGCTAGTGGCATTGATCCATTCTTGCCTCTCTCAGATGAGAGGGATCATATTCAGCCATCTGACAGTGACTCTGATCTTGAGGATGAAGGTTGCATGGAGAATTTCAAAGCTACAGGTCTGATACCATGTTAAAATTCATAACATGGTGAGCAGATATGCACTCAAAGAATTCATTCCTACAGTTAATAACTGAGGAATGGGTCAGCATATCTGCTTAAACAAAGCGTTGTATGAAATCCCATTGGTGTCAACACTACATATCATGAGATTAGATCAAACCAAGAAAAAGGAATGGTTGGATCTACATAAAATAGTAATCTGACAATTCAAGATGCCCTAATAGAAATATGCTCTATATCATCAATCATCTTTTAGCTCTATAGACTTTACATGCAGTGTAAGGCTAATGTCAAGCATGGTTGCTCACCGAATTTTCTATAATATACACTCATACAAAATTCATACATAACAAGAGACCACAGAACAGATCACGATTCCAGATGACAATTTCTAAGTTATACATGACTCTTTGGCCATGGAAACATTGCTTCGTGATGTTCTAGTTATACATGTGAATAGCAAATTCCAGAGTTATGGGACAGTAAACATGGTGGTAAAAGAGCTACAGAGAGACTAGTAGGAAGTAAACAACTACAAGTAAATGCACCTAGAAAGCTAATAGATGATGCCCACTCTACTGCATGAAACTTCAGTGCACGCATCCTTCTATATTGACTAGCACTAATTGTTCTGTATGTGTACATACTAGTATGATAGTACAACCTAGTTTCTAAATTCTAAGATATGTACAAAATACAGTACACTGAAAGAGGGAACTATCTTGTGCATCTGAGAGATGCAAGCTATCCCTGAAGAGGACCAGACTTGGCCACCAGAACCACATAGGTCCCTGTATAGGTTAATGGTTGTTGCTGCATATAGACAATGAACCAATTTCTCACCAGAAGTGTAGACACAATTGTCAATAATGCTTTATAGTCCCTAGTGAGTAACTAGTAAAAGAGTAGAAACAGGATTATCATCTAGAAGAAGAATGGA
The DNA here is from genome assembly GCA_001517045.1 of Pseudotsuga menziesii. Lineage (NCBI taxonomy): Eukaryota > Viridiplantae > Streptophyta > Pinopsida > Pinales > Pinaceae > Pseudotsuga > Pseudotsuga menziesii. The sequence goes on along the minus strand of LPNX010596581.1, from coordinate 79,444 downwards.
ATACCAAAACACATGTATTTTGTTTTCAAGGCATTGGATGAATGACATGTCTGGTGACCAAAAGTGAAAAATCTTCCATTCAGTTGTCTATGATTATTTAAAACTCTTTGACTATATCTACAGAGAAGGCAGTCCATGAATCTTGTTCTAAAGTACTCAAAATAACTAATACATGAGTGACAAGGCCACGACAATAGAAATTATGGGTTTCATCAATTTTCCATGACAATCATAGAGCTTCTTGAAAATAAAATTAATAAACAATACAAATAAAATAAATAGTTAACACTTACATCAGATGAAGCAGATGAAGTGCCTGAATCTTTATTCTTGGTTTTGCTGGAAGAATATTTTGCATCTTTGAGAAAGCTCCATCGAAGAGCCGCATGCATTATTAGAGCCATATATGCTCGAAGAGGTGACAAAACCATGCAGTCAGAAAAGTCAGAATGCATATGAAAAATCATTTGAACAGTAAGTTTGAGGCCAGAAGAAATATGTTCTAACTTTGAAGATGTTAATAAGGAATTTCAAGTGTCCTCCTCTGCAAGTAAGTTCTCTACCTTCCATACAGCTGCTATGGCAATGGTAAGACTTTCTTCATTATGGTCCTTTCCATATTTATGATATTGGCCTCTCCCTTTCATCATATTCCATTTTATGGACATTTTTACTGGCCATTTAGTTTTCCTGTGTGATTTCTGTGATCTGTCTTGTTTTGACCTATTCACTTCACTTGCAATGTTACCAGAACCAGCAATATTTGAGGCATTGTGGATAAGTTTTGACAAGGTTTATAGGAGATCATCAACCCCACCCCATGCTAGTATTAACTTATGATCTGCTCTAAATTCTTCTTGTTTTGTTTTAAACTGAAGAACGGCACTATAGTCCATGATAAGTTGGATACAATGTTTTAACAACTTCTGATATATCTTTGGGTGGAATTATTGAGGTAATCTTCAATATAGATGTGTAAGTTGATGGACTACTTGTAGAACTTAAAAGGCAATTGAAGTTGTCGTATGAAAATAACTCACAAAGGGCTATTTTACATGAATGGTTGCTGGCTAAGATGGAACAAACATTTCTAACCGCAAGCAAAATGCCTTCTTTTTCTTTAGTATCGAAATCTGTCGGTGCCATAAGCAGACTAATTAATACTTTTACTAATTCGATAAGAGATTTTGGAGGAACGCCTTCAGGTAGGGAATATTCACAAAACCTTGTTGCTGCGAGGGGGGGTCGTTTTACCAGAGTAATGAAACGATTGCATGCCTCGCATACTGGCACTTTGGAGGGAAAGTATGATGGAATTAGAAGCCTGGTTAGTAGTTGGGCTACCAAACATTGGTCAGTTGCAAGAGAGCAAAGTATGGAATCTAGGTTCACCACCTACAATGAAAAAAATTTGAAATGAAACGATGAATAACAATGCACTCCAGTTGTTTCATAAAATGAGGAAGCACTATTCTAAGTGAGGGCCTAACTCCACATCAACATCGCAAGTGGAAATACAAGCAAAGGAAGAGGAGGGTAAAGAGGCCTCCATGTCCTAATCAAGGAATGTGAAGAGACTAATGCAAAGCCTGATGATGTCATCCAGATAGTCCTTGGATGTACAACCCTGGAAGGAGCTGTACAGCGAAGCAAAAAGAATATAGCAGGGGTTTTCATAATCTATTCCTTCATCTCATATTCTAGTGGAGGTCTTATTTATGTCAGTGTGTAATACAGGCTTATTTTCTTATCCATTTCGTCTGTTTACAGACTAAAAAATCTAAACATCAAATCTCTTTGTTTGCATGGTATAAAATTTAAGGGGATGTTAATGGGGCATTGGTTCACTTATGAGGTTGACAGAGTAATGTGCCATCCTCCAGGACTCCCTTCTTACTACAGACTGTCCCACCCAAACTACATATCTTACGAAACGTTGAATAATTATCCCTCCCAACAGGCATATAAGCCTAAGGAAGTCTCTATCACGATTGGAAACCCTCGAATTGAGGTGTGTTTGTTGAAGAAAATTTAAACGGTGGAGAGCACAAACATACCTGGGAGGATTGTGGAAGGAATACATGAGAGAATCCATTTTAAATCTCGGTTTTGGCTCTCTTGGACTCCAACAGCGAGGGAGGGGGCGTAAGAGTGACAGAGTGGGCATCGTTGGCTTGCAAACAAATGTGTTGCTCCTCTCCCCTATGCAGAATCTGTGTCTTGTTCTTCTGACGAGTGCCATTTAGAATGCCAACGGCCGATCTCCTCACTTCCTTCAGCTTAGTTGGCCGTATACAAAGAAAAACTTGAAGACTCTTCACCCCATTGGTGTTGTCAATTACAGGGCACTGATGATCCTCATTATTTTTCAGTCTTTCTTCTACTAGAGCATTTTCTTCACTGGGCTCTTTCACATCATTTTGTTCACAACACTCTACCTGATTCGATTGGTTTGAGTCTTTTTCATCCACAGACTCTGCAGGATTTTCCTGTTTTATATCATTTTCTTCCAGGGCTTCGGCGGGGTTCGAAACTGGATTTTCAGACGATGGCAATGGCAGATGTTCTTCTAATTTAGGCCGAGGATCTTCCATCGAAAGCAAGAGATTTGAAGTCTACGGGCGTTTTCTGGTAGATGGAGTTGAAGGGGTCACTGCTGTTTTGGCTCTTTGTGGAGGATTTCATCTAGCTGTGGGTGGAGGGCTATGAGACTCCATTCTTCTTTTCCCTTCTTCCCCGTTGGTTCTCCTCTACTTTAACTACAATCTACTTTGATTTGAAGTCTAGAATGGCGGGAGTGAATTTCTTTTGGTTTGTGATGGTTCAATTTTAATTATTTTGATTATTTTAATTTTTTTCAAAATGTTAGTGATGTATGGTGGAATTATAATTTTAAGGGTTGGGGTTAAGTAATATTGTACATTGCAAAAAAGAATTGGTATGTAAGACTCAAAACCCTAACCATGAGAGTGACCATCCAAGGGATAACTGAAGAAATGGTTTTCAAAGCTGGAAGCACAGGTCTCTAACATCTCTTGCGACATGGCAATCCTTATGGAAGATCTATGGAGTGAGCTTAATCCTTTCAAGGAGTTTAGTATGTCTAACTCAAACACTCACTCTAATGGGAAATATGGAAACAAAGAATAAGTTAGAGAAAAAAGAGACCAAGTTCCAGCATCACTTTTTCCCAATATTTGTTCAAATTGGAAATGAAAATATACATAAAACCCTCTCAAGGCAAGTCTAGTGAGTTAAGTTGAACCAATGGTTGCAACAATTAAAAGTCCACTCCAATGTTCATGATACTGGAGAAGAGGAAAATATATCATTTTCCATGTTAATGTTTAGATGGTCATGTTGAAACTTGTTGGGAAAACCACACATAAACAATTAAGATCGAGGGTTATTCCCTAGTAACTAACTGGGAGGTGTTTAAAACCCCTCATTAAGTTCCATTTCTACCTTTTTGGGAGCAAAAATAACCAATAGTTCTATTGCCATTACTTTCAACAAAAAGCAAGGGTAGAGTGTACAAGAGTATACCAAAGGAGCCGTCACTTAAGCGACGCTTACACTAACGCGCCGTCGCTTATCCGACGGTTATGAGAATATCCGTCGCTTAAGGGACGCTTGTGGCCACGTTGACAAAAAATAAATGTATCCTTGTGATTTTTGGTTAGTTTAAAAAGATAAATCCACGCACCATCGGATTTTTCCGTCGGATTTTGGATCGAAATGTAGTAGTGTTTGACAAGAAAGTTAAAAAAGAGATGTTTGTAGTGGGTGACCTCGTTCTTAGGTGGGATGCACAAAAGGAAGGAAAAGGTAAGCATGGGAAGTTTGAAAATTTATGGATAGGGCCTTTTTCAGTGATAAAGATCCTTGGAAACAACACTTTTGTCTTACAAAATCTGAAGGGTGAGGAGATTGCAGGTCCAGTCAATGGACGTTTTTTAAATCATTTTTGTACATATTGAAAGACAAAGTGTTATTGTACATATTCACTATATATATCATTTTTGCTTTAAATAAGACTCCAACCCAATAAGACAGAAATGACTTTAGTATATTTCTGAAGGCACTGGTCAACATGTTCTCAAAGTTTCACAGGAAAACTTTGTCCCCAGATGGAGCCAGATGTTATCTCTAAGGTTGTTTGACCTTTTACCTTAAGATTTTTTATTGTGATGAGTTTTTATTTTTAATGTTCACTTTGTTTTATGCCTTATTCTTTGATTGAATGCCATTATTGTCTTCTTTTAGTCTTTTGAAACATCAAAATCTTCACTCATTTAAAGCTTTGGACCTATGTATGTGCAAGAGGTTTTATATTATGGATGGTTAAAACTGGTAGCATTTCTCAAACTGGCAACCTTTTATAAACTAGCAGCATTTTACAAACCGGTAGCATTTCTTCAAAGAGTATTTTATTAAAAATTTGTTATTCATAAGTACCATGGTATATAAAAAATGAGACAATGAACTATGGTTATATAGCATGTTCATGTTCTATAGATTCGGTACTTGATATGAATACTCCTTAAAAAGCAGTCCTCTTCACGAAATGATGAGTTTCATCGTGTCATTCATGGGCTCGTACAATTGTTTTGTATATGGAATCAAATCATTTCATGCAATGAGTATGGGTAGTAATAATGACAGGGTCAACAGATATAATATAGTAATTCATTTTCCCTAAACATCTATCTTGCGTGAATGCTCTGGTGAACTGGGAGAAGGACATTCAAAGAGTTGTTTTTATACTATCAACGTCCATTATTCAGGAACAACGAAATCAGGGTTTGAAACAGCAAAGGGTTTTTTTTTAAATTCTGAATTTTTCTGTTTGAAAAGGGCTAGGTTATACTGTATAGGTTTCTCTGCGTTTGAAAGTGATCTGTTACAGTATAAATTCCCTTTTAAAGAGTATAGTGTGAAGGCGTTTAGAAATGTCGAAGATAGCAGAGGAAGAAGATCCAGAAGTCGTGGTAAAAAGAAAACCAGGAGGCTTAATTTGCAAGTTGGAGCCAAATAACACAGAGTGGATAATGAAATTTCCAAGATCAGCCCAATTAATGAAGACGGCTAGATGGTTTACCTTATGTAAGAAATTACTAGGTTATCATTCACAGGTAACCATGTCTTTTATTAAAAACTATAAATATGAAAAGGTTTAGTTTAAAAGTTTAATAGTTAGTGTAAATGAAGATTCTATTGCTGAGGCAATAGATGTTCTGGCACAGGGGGAGAGATGGTTTAAACAACAGGATTTCCAAGGAGATTACAGTGATTTTTTGATTCCAGGATTTGAGAAATTAGATTGGAAAAACGGTATCCATGTGAGCAAAATAAAGCCAAGTTGGAAGATTCCTTTAGAGATGGTACAAAACTATATCACATGCGATGGCCGGTATGATAGGGTGCTTAAATGCCATTTAAGGTTGTTAATGCACCTTAATGGAGGTATACAGCTCAATCTCCCATTTTATTTATTAAAAAGCCTTCAAAAGATGATTTCAAGGGTTCAAGGCCATCCAGACCATACTGCTCGATCAGTCTATCATCAGGGTTTGATTAAGCTATTGATTTTGTCACAGTTGCATAGGGAAGGATGAACCTGGGAATATCTGATGACAGAGCTAGGGTTCAAACAAAACCCTAAAGAGAAAGGAAAAGGGATGATGGAGGATTTAGACCAGCAAACAACAAGTCATAAAAAACAAATTCAATCTGCTGAAGAAGAAGGAAAGGATATTACAGAGAAACCAATTCAGGAAGGTTTGTGTCCTAAAGCTTCATTCACAAATGAAAACCCTGAAAAACTGAGTGTTATGCTAAAAAATATAACCTAAAAAAATGAAACTCATAATCAGCTATTGAAGACAGAGAACAGGGATATGAAGCCAAGAACTAGGTTAAGAAAGAAGCTGCAGACAGAGAAGAGATCAACACATGAAGATGGCATGGAAATTGTGATGATAGATGATGCTCTCAATGAAGAAAATGTACATACATTTAAGGATCAGTATTGTTCAGATATTGAGAAATTTATTGATGTTCAAGGAGTTGCAGGGTCTATACTTGAAGCCTTTTGCACAAACAAGCAAGTTAATTTAGATGATTGATTAGCATCAAGGAATATACATGAAGAAGAAGTCCATATGAAAGAAGAAGACCTGGAAATATCTCCAGAACTAAACCAAGTTAATAATTCTTTGCAGACATACAAAGAACAAACTAGGTATCTACAAAACATTAATGAAAAGTTGATGATAGCCAATAAAATACTTCGAGGAGATCTGGAGGATAAGAAGACAGAGTATCAAAATTTGTTACCAATATCTAAAGATATTCTAAGGGAAAAAAGAACTATTCAGAAGCAGCTTGAACTCATCAAAGCTCAGAATAAGGAGGACAACAAAGATGCTGAATTTTCCAGATTACAAAAGCGTTCCCAGGTTTTAAGTGATTTAGCTATATTAGCGGAGGCTTCCAAAAGTCTTTAGATGTCAAATTGTAGTTTGCTTTTGAAGTAATGTTGTTTATTCACAGATGTCTTTTTTATGTTACACTTGTACTTAAACACTGTTTAAAGGGGATTGAATTCCCTATTTTTGAGAAGGCTCGATCCATAGGAGTAGGATCTTATAGTTAGCTTAAACAAACAAATCTTTTGTATCTAAGGAGAGTCTTTAGATGAGACAAGGAGGTGGCAATTGGAGTGATGAAGATCCAGTTTTGATAACTTTCTGTATGACATGAAATACTCTACATCTTCAATACAGGTTCTACCTTGATATGAGTATGATTATGATTTGTCTGTGTGTCTTATAAATTGTGTTTCTTACTATTTATCTTGTATATGGTCCATTGAATCCCATTGCAATGATTCTTATGTTGAAATACAATTATCTTTTAAAATTTTAAAAATAGAGACAGTCTCATTTCATAATTTCATGATCGTAGTTCATTTGATGTTGGATTTTGTATCGTGTTTTATGTTATACAGTTCTTTGATGATTGTGTCATTTTCCTATAGCTTTGATTACATACCAGCCCAGTCTTTATATTGATTTCATTGAAGTATATTTTTGAAAAAGATTTCTTTAAGCTTGAACCCCTATAGGCTAGGTTCAACTTTAGGGATAACACCACCCACAGTCCCTCTCTTCCATCTCCATTGAGCCATAGCTCCCCCATCCAAGAGAGGTGCTTCTTCAAGCCAGGGCATGGTGGCCCATTCCACCCAAAGAGAAGGTATAACTATGTTTTCTTGTTTTGCTTATTTTCTTAGTAGTTTCTTTTTTTTCTAATCCATGGTTTCATTTGCAGGTTTATTTCCTAACTTGTTTTGCATGTATTTCGATTTACTGTAGCTTAATGATTGTTTGCAGGTTATTGGAAGCGGAACCCTAACCTTTGTTTTTAGAGGGGTTCTTCATTGTTTTCCTTACTATTCTTTTCTTTCTTTACATTTCATTTTTCCTTTCAGCATTTCCACATGCAGGAACCTTCTCTTCTGTCCTATAGAGAGAAGGAGCCATTCCTGCCCCTGTAGCAAGGAGAAATCCCTGCTACAATGACAATCCAAAAACTCTGGAAGAATCTATGAGGAGAGCTAATTTTTGTTATGAATAGAATTGGAAGAAGGAGAGCACGGCCAACTAGAAGGCCAAGAAGAATAACAACAATTATGATCAAAAGAAGAAAGAATTTGTGCCCAGCCAGAGTTCTGAAAACAATAAGGCCAAAAATTTTCCTAACAAGAATTTCCAAGGGAATAAGAATAACTCACCAAACAATCAGAACAATCCAAAGGGTAAAGAGTCTACTAATAATCATGGTAATTACACAAATAAATTTGAATGCAAAGAACCTATTAAGTGCTATGAGTGTAATGGCCCACATTATGTCTCAATCTATCTTAATCAAAAAAAGACTGTCAGTAATATTCATATCATATAGGAGGAAATGACTATTGGAGATTTAGCGAGGACTATGCCTAGAATCAATGCAGCCATGGAGAATCGACAAGTAGAATATCAAACTTCCATGGTGGAAGTATAAGGTACGATAAAACAAACCCCTATAGCTATTTTAATTGATCCAGGATCTAGTCTTAGTTATGTTTCACCTAAATTGGTAGAAAATGTAAGCTACCTGTTGAAAAATTTGAAAATCCTTGGTTGGTTCAGTTAGCCACTGGTGCAAAAAGGAAGGTAACTTGTTTTGTAAAGAAATGTGCAGTAGTTATGGATCAATTTGAAACTATTGTAAAGCTTAATGTACTACCTCTTGGTTCTTATAACTTACTAATCAGTATGGATTGGTTAGAACAACATAGGGTAATTTTAAATTGTTATGATGAAACCTTTACATGTATAAATAATGATGGAAAATCAATAAATGTAAAGGGAATCCCTAGAAGAACCACCATAAGGAAGATTTCTGCTCTGCAGCTTAAGAGAGCTATTAGGAAGGGTTGTAAATCTTATACAGTGACAATAAATGATGAGGAAAATCTAAATAAGATAGAAAAATTAAAATTGGAAGACATACCAGTGTATTTGACCTAGTGTGTCTCCATGGGGGAAACCTGTCATCTTCGTTTAGAAAAAGGAGAAAACCATGCAACTTTGCATAGCTTACCGTTAGTTGAATAAGATAACTATTAAAAATAGATACCCATTGCCTTGCATAGATGATCTATTTGATCAACTACGTGGAGCCACGGTGTTCTCGAAAATTGATTTAAGGTCTAGATATCATCAAGTTAGGATTAAAGATGAAGACATCTTTAAAACAGCTTTTAGAACTCGATATGGCCATTACGAGTTTGTCGTGATGCCATTCTGGCTTACTAATGCCCCAACTATTTTTATGTGTTTAATGAACAACGTTATGCATAAGTATCTAGATAAGTGTGTGGTCGTGTTTCTCGACGACATATTAATTTTTTCAAAAACTGAAGAAGAACATAAAGAACATTTAAAAGTTGTTTTGCAAGAGCTACGAGATCATCAAATCCTTGCAAAGTTTAGTAAATGTGATTTATTTAAGGATAAGATTCAGTACTTAGGTCATGTGGTGACTAAGGAAGGGATTTCGATGGATCCCGAAAAGATAAAGGCGATCGAAGATTGGTCAGTTCCTAAAGATCTAAGTAATGTTCGATCCTTCATGGGAATTACTGGTTATTACCGGAGGTTCATTGAAGGTTTTTTGAGAATCGTGAATCCGATAACTTCTTTGCACAAGAAAGGAAAGAAATTTGATTGGAACCAGAAATGCAAGGAAAGTTTTAAAAAGTTAAATTTTTTATTAACCAGCACACCTATTTTAAGAATAGCTGATCCAAATAAAGAATTTGTAGTGTGTACAAACACCTGCAATGATGGTTTAGACGGTGTTCTGACTCAAGAAGGGCATGCTATTGCCTATGAGTCTATGGAATTAAAAATTCATGAGAATAATTATGCAACTTATGATTTGGAATTAGTTGTTCTTATACATGCTCTAAAGATGTGGCGTCATCATCTAATTGGCAGAAAATTTATTTTAATGACCGATAATAAAGGACTAAAATATCTGTTAGATCAGCCTAATCTAAATGTTAGACAAGCTAGGTGGCTAGATTTTCTAAGTAAGTATGATTTCGAAATTCAGCACCTTAAAGAAAAAGAAAATAAAGTTGTTGATGCATTAACTAGGAATGCAAGGATAAAATTTACAGTAGTTATCAGCACTTATACAATAGATCTGGATGAGCAGCTTAACTGGGGATAAAACAAGATGAAATTTACCAAAACTTACAAGCTAAAACGAAAGAAGATCCAACAGAAAGCTTAAGTAAAGGGTATAGTTTGAATGTAAAAATATTTTTATTGTATAAAGACATAATGTATGTACCTAATGTACCGAAAGCTAAGTTATTAATTTTAGATGAAATCCATAAAACTCCATACTCAGGTCATCCAGGCTATCAAAAGACTATAACTATGTTAAGAAAAGAATACTTTTGGCCAAACATGAAAACTGAACTAGAAGAATATATTGCTAGGTGTTTTGAATGTCAGCAGGTGAAAACTAAACATCAACACCCGGCTAGATTACTTCAGCCATTTCCCATTCCTAGCTGGAAATGGGAGATAATTAGTCTCGATTTTGTTATTGGACTGGCTAAAAATCAGAATTTAAATGATTCTATCATGGTAATGGTCGATAAATTAAGTAAAGCAGCCGACTTTACACTTGTTAAAACTACGTATAAAGCTGCAAACATAGCTGATATCTTTCTAAAGAAAATTTTTCGACTACATGGAATACCGAAAGTTATAATCTCAGATAGACACCCTAAATTTACAGGTAACTTTTGGAAATCTCTGTTCAAAGGATTAAACACTACACTAAATTTTAGTACTTCGTTTCATCCTCAAACAGATGGACAGACTGAAAGAGTAAACCAAGTACTGGAAGATTTACTAAGAATTTATGTGAAAGACCAGTCAGGTAAATGGGATGATTATTTGCATCTGGTAGAATTTTCTTATAATAATAATTATCAAGTGTCAGCTAGATTTAGTTTTTTCGAAATCTTGTATGGAATAAATGTAATACTCTTATCTCTTGGAGTAATCTGGTGGATATATTAGTATTGGGTCCTGAACTATTGAAGGAAATGGAAGAAATTGTAAAATAGGTACAACGTAATCTAAAAGTTGCATAGGATCGACAGAAAAGTCAAGCAAACCTTAAAAGAACTCCAAAGGAGTTTCAGGTAGGTGAACATGTGTTCATCAAGGCGAGGCCCAATAAGAGCTCTCTGAGATTAGGTAGTTGTGCAAAACTAGCATCTCATTACTGTGGTCCATTCGAAATACTATCCAGGATTGGACAAGTAGCTTATCAATTAGCATTACCACTAAATTTAAGAGTACATAATGTTTTTCACATTTTTGTATTAAAGAAATATGTTCATGATGCTACTCATGTTGTTAATTGGAATGATGTACAGGTGGAACCAGAAGGAGATTTTCTGGTGGAACCAGACTATAACCTCAGGTGGAGGGATATCACACTTCAAAACCGCACCATTGGTTAGGTGAAGGTGTAATGGAAGCACCTTAGTCCGAAGGAATCCATCTGGGAATTGGAAAGTAATATGCGGGATGCATATCCAATTATGTTCTAGGGGAATTTTGAGGATAAAGAATAAATAACATCGAGGACGATGTTATGCTTTAAGGGGGTCTGTATGTCACATGCCCCGATTTTGCAAAAAAAAATTTATATTATTTGATATTATTTAAGGACAATATGTTAAATTTTATGCTAAGTCGTAATTGATGACTCAGCAGAGTCAAGGATGTTTAATGTAATTCTGAATATTTTATTTATAAAGGAGGAGACAATAGTTTAGGAGAGCTATTAAAAGAGTCTTTACCTGTCAAATTGGTGGAGGAGATTGGGTGGAGAGAAAACTGACATGTGGAAACATACTCAAACCACTTCCAACTATTGCATGTGGAAACGTCCCTACATTTGGTGTCATGATTGCCCAAGAAAGTGGAATCAGAGCATGTGGATCAATTAATGAAAACTGACCCAAAAGATCAAGGCAATCTTTATAAAAATTCCCATTGAAGAGAGCTGAGGCTACACATTCTAGAGAGGTGATCATTCAAGTTGAATGAATGTACTTTAGATAAATTCAATGGAAGGGATTGTAGAAAGTGATTGAGGGGATAACTATTGATTGATCTAGTTGTAGATTTTAGGCTGAAGATCATACTATTGAGAGCAGTGTTTTAATGAGATATTGGACTAGTCTACTGTTTGCATTCTCCACTAGTTCTCAGCCAAGAAGACCAGGAATAGGCTTGGGGGTCTTGAGGAAGTATTGTTTGAGTGCTCTCCAGGAGATTGGTAGGGAGGAATGTTGATCGAAATATTTCACCTCCTTTGAATAGCAAGATGTTCCGCTGGTCTGAATGGTTCAGATACAGAACAAATAGATCAGAGAGGTTGATAACTCCCCCTAGACGCTGTAGATATGTAGAATACAAGGCTTTGATAGTTCAACTATGTACCTACAAAAGAGTTCAACACAAAATGAATCAAAGCAACCAGAATATGATCTACTAATCTATGCTAGTGACTAAGGAATCTAGAAATATATATCTTAAATCAAACATCAACAATATATATGGGACAGAAAATCAACTTGCATTAGAAATATGAAGAAGTTTACAACCAAGCCTGAGTGTTGACATGCATCTCCATGAAACTAGCTCTTCATCTCCAAAATCTCTGACTCTAGCTCTCTATGCTCTCTCCAAATGATCTTGGGCCAAGAATTAGTGCAACATCATAACAATACCTTCAATGTTCTCCCCTCAACCATGGCTATGAGCTCATATTTATAGGGCTTTAATGGATAGAGATGGTTGAGAAATTAGTGGGTGAGGTGGCCTCTAAGATCCTAGGATGAGGGATCTCGAGCTAAACCAACCCACAATAGTAGGGATAAGGGATATCTCGAGGCTTATCATCTAGAAGGCTCGAGAAGCTTCTCTTTTTCCCCTTTTACCCAGGGTACCGCGCTTCTCCTTCTATGGCAGAGTGGTTCTAGTAATAACTGCCTATGAACCAAGGGTGATAGGTGGTGGCACCGCTTGTGGATAGCTGATGAAAAGCGGTGCAAATAGGGGTACTAATCCTGGATAGAGGAGCATGAGCGGTGCTAGGAATTTGTATGACAGACTGATAAAAAACCATTTATTCTTCACTCCAGAAGCTGGGATTCAAGGTAAGTAGGTATGTCAAAGGTCTTATCACATGATGGTGATACGATTTTGGTATAACATGATGCCCCCCAAAGCATGAGTCTTAGAGTGATATGATAAACGAGAGCTTTGAGAACAAGTCGTTTCCAGGAGATGAAAATGTTGGTTCGATTAGGGCATGCAGTCAAGTAGGCATATGTATTACATCAGTATGTTGACTCATAGACACAAGTAACCAAACTCATAGTTGCAGACCAATACAAGGCAGATCCATGAGTGGAATAAACAAGCATGGCTACTAGAACACAGAGTAGATCCATGTGATAGAGGACTCAAACTTGGACATAGCTACCAGACATACAACATAGATCTATGTCATACAGATGCAAATTTGAGCATACCCATGACCATACAAATGTGGATCCATGCTAGATATTACAAAACTCCATCGCAACCTGGGAAAAAAGCAATGAGCGCTTTTAAACAAATACCCAGGGTCTTCATCTCATCTCCCACAAAGTACAATTCTATCCATGTGATTACAATGATCTGAAGTTGAACATGGTAGAAGCCACTTGATTACTAGCCAATGATGTGAACTATTAACAAGTGCGAGTGAGATCACCATTAATGTCAATGATTCCCAAGGTACTCTAGTACAATCTACTGAGTGCGAATAGATGTCCTGAACTCGAACACCCAGTCGATTCTATTGATCAAAGGTCAATGATGTGAACCTATGTCGAGAGCAAGAGAATATGTCATTAAGGTATATAGATCTCAAGGTACTAAATATTGTTTTTAATACTATTTCCCGGATGATGAGGTGACGTCGATGGGAATAGTCTCATCGAAGGAGGGCCATGATGAGTCCCACATTGACGACATGAAACTTGGAACATAGTTCTGGAATGATGTGAGTGTAGTAACCATATGACTGAATCAAAGATACTGACACAAAGACTGTGTATACTGTAGAGGTAATACTTCTTCAGACTCCCTTTGAACATCGGATGACATGAAAAAATGACATGGCAGCATGACTAGATAGGAAAGATACACAATGTGACAGTGGACAATGCATTCTTTTGAAAGACTCAAAGGATTGGCAAGACTCATGAAAGTGGATCGTCATGGAGATCAGCTGAATACCCAATTGACTGACATGATTGTGCAGACAAGTGCCATGTTCAAAGGTAACAACAAACAACTGCCATTATTTGCAAAATGATTCCCTTTCCCATTTTCCCCATCATGATCGATGAGTGCCTCGTTTCGGTTTCACGAGTTCAAAGAGGCTAACAAACACTCGATGTATCTTGTCAGAAGACAAGTCCAGTCCCATATGTTTTATGAACCTGAGAGAGGATGGGTTCGTTCCCAAAATGGGTCTCTCAATGTTTAATTTAATGAGTCCACTGAAAGAAAACCGTTATCATTCATGTTTAGAGAGTCTGAAAAAATACAGAAAAAGACTCCATGGGGGTCCTTTTTCGTATAATTTAGTCTCTCAGGCCCGAAAAAGTATAAAATCATACCTTAGAGAACTATTTCAATCATGATTGGATGGAGCGTTCCTTTCTCGTAAATAGTACTGTCTGAATTGAGAAAGAGATAACCTACCGTTGGATAGATGACTCTTCAAATACTTTAACGAGTGTGAAGAAGAAAAGATTGCTCAACAATATTTTCATATTTAGGGAGTCTGAAAAGGGTTTAAAGAGAACTCCATGAAGTTTCTTTACACAATGTCACTTTTTACGAGCCTAGAAAGATTCAGAAACGGACTTGACTATCTTTGCATGTTTAAGGAGTCTGAAAGAAGATGTGAAAAGAAGACTCCATGACATTTATTTACGCAATGTTGTATTTTACGAGCCTGGAAAGAAACTTGAACTAGACTCAAAACTTTGATACTAGATTTTAACGAGCATGACAAAGTGTTGTAATAAATGCTCAATGACCTTTTCCATTTCGTGAAAGTATGAAAAATCCATAAACAAACTTTACAAATCTTTTACTAAAGTCAACTTGTATATGACTCATAAACAAGTGTTAAATGCATCCAAAATCAACATTAAGGGATTACGACAAATAGATTTTGACTGGAACATGATGTAATATCAAAACTATACTAAGTCAGACCCAAAAAATGTCTATATAAGGCAAGTAAATAGTAAAAAATCAAACATTTCATTGTTTACCTCTAGTAGAGAGCACTTCGAGCATTTTTTAGCCAGATCTTCCATAGCTGATACCGAGAGTTTCCACTGTTTGTTTTCAGTGTTTTCAGTTGTAGGTAGGAGATAAGACCTTCTTCTTTCATTTCATAGCCTTTATTTTAGGATTTTATGGGCTTTTAGGCCTATTTGGCAAGCCCTAAAATCCTATTTGCGGGCACTGTGGATACCCCGTGCGAGATAGGTGGTACTACCCGAGAACCACACCAAGAACAAGGTGGACAGGAGGTACCATCACCTATCTCCAACACGGCACAGGCGGTGTCAATCGTGGTGAAATAAAACCAATGATATATACAAAATTAGCTCATTATTTTGATTTATAATGATTCAAGGATGATATTGATGTATACCATTGTTGTTTTGGCAGGTCTAGGCTTCCAAAATATGGTGATATGGAAGGAAAGAACACATGATGACGAGGATGTCACTACTGAAAGGAATCCAGTGTGTATTTCCACACTTCGGAACTATGTACTTCTAAATTTCTTTTGGACACCAAGCATGGTGTCCCATGAGTGACTACTGGAACACATACTGAGAATGTGGAATCAAGAACAACAATATTTCAAGGTGGGGGAACATATACTTACAGTGGAAATAGATGACATCTACTTCTTGACTGGCCTATTGAGATGAGGTGCCCTTATCTCACTAACAGGTTCTCATGACGGGGACATTACCACCAAAGAGCTCATAGATCAACACCATGTACCAGGTACAGGCACATCGGGGAAGAAAATCCCCATCATGGTAATGACAGATAGGGATCTACGGATTGTTCTTTTCACCATGCAGAGGGTGGAAGGGAGCCAGGGTGTACATCAAGCTTCCAGGGCACATATGATGTATGCCCTAGAGACAATGGCACCTACGGTGCTCAACTAGGCGAAAGCATTGCTTCCAATATTCAAGGATCAGCTGACTAAATGTCAGAAAGGGGAGCTGAAGCAATTCGGCTTTGGTTCCATCTTAGCTTGTTTCTTCTTTGAGCGGGTCCCCCAAATGAGGCCCCAGGTTCCTTTTCGGAGTCCGAGAGCATGGGACCCCCGCATGTTGATGTGGGTCCAGATCATGGTTTGCATAGGAGCCGGCAGAGGTAGAGAGAAGTTCGGTGACATGTTCTTCATATGGCTATGAGATCAGATGCTCATGTTCGAGGGCTATGCCTATGCGGGCACATATTTTACAGGTGATCCTGACCTACCACTCCCGCCTGGAGGGAAGTGGGGAGACATTGGTAAGAAATAAGAAACCCTAAAGATGAAACCAAATATGACATATTAATTTATTCAAAAACTGAAGAAGAACAAAAAGAACATTTAAAAATTGTTTTGCAAGAGCTACAAGATCATCAACTCTTTGCAAAGTTTAGTAAATGCGATTT
Source organism: Pseudotsuga menziesii (assembly GCA_001517045.1). Lineage (NCBI taxonomy): Eukaryota > Viridiplantae > Streptophyta > Pinopsida > Pinales > Pinaceae > Pseudotsuga > Pseudotsuga menziesii. The sequence continues at coordinate 63,029 of LPNX010596581.1, read as the reverse complement.
CTTTAAGGATAAGATTCAGTACTTAGGTCATGTGATGATTAAGGCAAGGATTTCGGTGGATCCCGAAAAGATAAAGGAAATCGAAGATTGGCCGGTTCCTAAAGATGTAACTGATGTTCTATCCATCATGGAAATTACCGGCTATTACCAGAGGTTCATTGAAGGTTTTTCAAGAATCGCGAATCCGGTAACTTCTTTGCAAAATAAATGAAAGAAATTTGATTAGAACAAGAAATGCGATGAAAGATTTAAAAAGTTAAAAAATTTATTAACCAATGCACCTATTTTAATAATAGTTGATCCAAATAAAGAATTTGTAGTGTGTACTGATGTCTGCAATGATGGTTCAGGAGGGGTTCTGACTCAAGAAGAGCATGTTATTGCCTATGAGTATAGGAAATTAAAAATTCATGAGAAGAATTATGCAAATTATGATTTGGAATTAGCTGTTGTTATACATGCTCTAAATATGTGGTGTCATCATCTAATTGGCAAAAAAAATATTTTAATGACTGATAATAAAGGACTGAAATATCTGTTAGATCAGCGTAATCTAAATGATAGACAAGCTAGGTGGCTATCTTTTCTAAGTGAGTATGATTTCGAAATTCAGCACATTAAAGGTAAAGAAAATAAATTTGTTGATGCATTAAGTAGGAATGCAAGGCTAAAATTTACAGCAGATATCAGCACTTAGACAACAGATATGGATGAATATCTTAAAACGGGGATAGAACAAGATGAAATTTACCAAAGCTTACAAGCTAAAATGAAAGAAAATCCAATAGAAAGCTTAAGTAAAGGGTACAGTTTGAATGCAAAAGGATTTTTACTGTATAGAGACATAATGTATGTACCTAATGTACCTAAAGTTAAGTTATTAATTTTAGATGAAATCCATAAAACTCCATACTTAGGTCATCCAGGCTATCAAAAGACTATAACTATGTTAAGAAAAGAATACTTTTGGCCAAACATGAAAACTGAACTGACATAATATATTGCTAGGTGTTTTGAATGTCAGCAAGTGAAAACTGAACATCAACACCCAGCTAGATTACTTCAGCCATTGCCCATTCCTAGCTATAAATGAGAGATAATTAGTCTCGATTTTGTTACTAGACTGCCTAAAAATCAGAATTTAAATGATTCTATCATGGTAGTGGTCGATAAATTAAGTAAAGCAGCCCACTTTATACGTGTTAAAACTACGCATAAAGCTACAAACATAGATGATATATTTCTAAATCAAATTTTCCAACTACATGAAATACCAAAAGTTATAATCTCAGATAGAGACCCTAAATTTACAGGTAACTTTTGGAAATATCTGTTCAAAGGATTAAACACAACACTAAATTTTAGTACTTCGTTCCATCCTCAAAGAGATGGACAGATTAAAAGAGTAAACCAAGTACTGGAATATTTACTACGAATGTATGTGAAAGACCAACGAGGTAAATGGGAGGATTATTTGCATCTGGTAGAATTTGCTTATAATAATAATTATCAAGTGTCAGCCAAATTTAGTCCTTTCGAAATCTTGTATGGAACGAAATGTAATACTCCTATCTCTTGAAGTAATCCAGTGGATAGATTAGTATTAGGCCCTAAACTATTGAAGGAAATGGAAGAAATTGTAAAACAGGTACAAGGTAATCTAAAAGTTGAACAGGATCGACAGAAAAATCAACCAGGACTTAAAAGAACTCCAAAGGAGTTTCAGGTAGGTGAACATGTGTTCATCAAGGTGAGGCCCAAAAAGATCTCTCTGAGATTGGGTAGTTGTGCAAAACTAGCACCTCGTTACTGTGGTCCATTTGAAATACTATCCAGGATTGGACAAGTAACTTATCAATTAGCATTACCATCAAATTTAAGAGTACATAATGTTTTTCACATTTCTGTATTAAATAAATATGTTCATGATGCTACTCATGTTGTTAACTGGAATGATGTATAGGTGGAACTAGAAGGAGATTTTCTGGTGTAACCGGACTGTATCCTCAGGCGGAGGGAGATCACAATTCAAAACTGCACCATTGGTTAGGTGAAGGTGCAATGGAAGCACCTTAGTCCAGAGGAAGCCACCTCGGAATTAAAGTAATATTTTGGATGCATATCCAATTCTGATCCAGGGGAATTTTGAGGATGAAGAATAAATAACATCGAGGACGGTGTTATGATTTAAGGGGGTGTGTATGTCACATGCCCCAATTTTTCAAAAACAATTTTATATTAGTTTATATTATTTGAGGACAATATGTTAAATTTTATGCCAAGTTGTAATTGATGAATCGGAAGAGTCAAGGATATTTAATGTAATTCTGAATATTTTATTTATAAATAAATAAAGGAGGAGACAACAACTTAGGAGAGCTGTTAAAAGAGTGTTTACTGGTCAAATTGGTGGAGGAGACTGGATGGAGAGAAAACTGACATGTGGAAACATCCTCAAACCACTTCCAACTGTTGCAGGTGGAAACCTCCCTACATATGGGGTCATGATTCCCCAAGAAAGTGGAATCAGAGCATGTGGCTCAATTAATGAAAACTGACCCAAAAGACCTAGGAAATCTTTATAAAAATTCCCATTGAAGAGAACCGAGGTTGCTCATTCTAGAGAGGCGATCATTCAGGTTGAATGAATGTACTTCAGAGAATGAATGTACTTGAATTGAAACCCTTTTTACCTAATCTTTACAAGCATGGAGTCACCACATTGTAATCGGGGCTTACTCGTAGGTCTTGATGTCAATTCAAACATGGAGAGGGTTCTTCCAAGCGTAAGGGTGAACTGTAACCTACAAGTGAAGACCAAAAACCTTAATTAGAAACTGAGTTTTATAACTATAAATGTAATTTGACATTTATAACATTTGTAAGACAAATTATATACTTGGAAGCGAAGGAAGCTGGAGCCACGGAGGAAACGAACAGCACAAACCCTTGTGCTCACCAGTGACAGAGACGACGGGGCTCACAATACATACTAAACCAATGTTAGAGCAATATAAAAGTTTTGGCATTGGCCACAAAAGGAATCGACACTAAAAGTTACCGACAAAGTAACACTACCCTCACGATAGAGTAATGTTTGCAGAAAGGAAACTGAATGCGAGCTGTGAATCTCGTAACCGACACACTAGAGTGGCAACACTTCCTTACACACAAACAATGGAGCTATAGACGACAACAAGCAAGCGCTCATGGCCGTAGTAAAACCAGACAGTGCCAACACCAAACCCTCGATGAAGAATGAGCAGTTAGGGTTGCATTGTGAGCTTTTAAATCATGCTTTGCATGGTGGTGGATGTTCCACGTGCCCACCAAATTATTTAGTCCATAGTGGGTCGAGTGATATAGTTGTCACTGAATTGTCAGGACAACAAATTATTGCCAATAATTTAATTAGTAACTACAATGATAATGTAGTTATTAAGTCAAAACATATCATTTCAATGATAACCATAAATTGAAGCTATGTTGAAGAATGAGATTTATATGTTATTGTTAAACCTTATATTAGAAAAACCATGGAATCCTCGTTGGTGAAATAACTATGGAAGATCAATAGTAAGATAATTTCCCTTGATCTTAAGTTAATAGTTATAATAATAATCATTTATACAAACATTATAATGAAATATTATGGTGTTAGAATTAGAGGTATGCAAACACTAGTGGATAAGGAACTAGTTTATAAATCATTACTGTGTAAATGAAAGTAAATAGTATTTAAACTCTAGAACAACTCTTACTTTGTATGTAGTCTATAGTACCATAGAGTAAGATAAACTTATTGGAAGTTTGTAATAATTTGGTCTCCATAAGGAACCAAAGCTCTAAATGAATCAAACCAAGGCTAGATTAGATTTGGTAGCTAAAGATAGTAAAACTATCCAAGAATAAATATAGCATCACTTTTATTTATAAATAAATAATATGATATTTTAATTTCGTCACACCACTTATGTCATGAAGAATTTTGGAAGATAGAAATCACAACTTGACAACAATTGTGCAAATGATCATTTATAAATATAATACAAAAATAAGCTGATAAATTTCCTCTACTGAATATTAATTAAAGGTAAAGCTAAGAGTCCTATGTAAGCTTGTTTCTTGAAAGGCTTTAGGTTTATTTCCATACTTATAAGCAATGTTGTAAACTTTAGAAATAGCAACAGCAATAAACTCTTGTTTTAGTAAAAAGTGTTATTATACCAAATCTTGAGCTCTATGTAGAACTTGTAAATAATGTAGCTTGTAGGTGGAAATAAGACTTATCTAAAGCAGAATTCATACTGATGTTATTGATCATCACGACATATATTTAAAATACTGTCATAATTGCAAAACAAGTAAAGAAAATTTACTTTACCTCGTAGTACCCTTGAATTCTATTAAGCACAATTTTACTATAGTAATATATATATATATATATATATGCTAAAGAAGTATATTTGTTTTAATGCCTTAATAAACTCTTACTGGTTCAAAAATTTACCTGTCGAACTTGTAAGATCCAGAAATCCAGCTGAGTTAGCAATCACTAAGTAAGCCCTAGTTACAATATAACTTCTCACCTACTTGACAAAATCAAATCATCAGTACAACTACAAACAATTGAATGCAGGCTATTTACTTCACATATCAAAATTAATATAGTATTAATTCATATGTGTTTAAGTTAATCATTACTTTTGTTAACCGTTTCATTTATCCGTTAACCGCTAGCAGTTAACAAACTGCGACTATAGACAATTTATGTTACATCAAAAAAATTTAATTTTTGTGAAAATTTGGGGTTATGACAGTCCCTTTCTCTACCTCTAACCCCATACCACCGCTTCCCCCTCTACCTTTAACCCCTTATCACCCCGAATTAATTTTAATTCTACAATCAACAAATAATAAAATTAATGTTATAATCAACAAATAATAAAATTAGTTATAATTGACAAATAATAAAATTGTAAACTTAGAAATCATGTATGCGTCTTATAAAAATACAACGCTTGTATTTTTTGTTTTGGGAGGATTAATATTTGAATTTAAACAAAACGAGTGCACGTTCAAATTCAAACTTTAATCGAACCTCTGCACATGATGACATGTCATTCCTATGCCGCATGGGTATGATTCATACTTTGCTTCATATTGATCATGCCTATGCCTTGGAGTATGATAAACCATGGCTAATTGAGCAAAAAATCCAATTTTCATGATGTCCATGTTTAGTCGTTGGTTATAATATACCACGCACCATCATTTTTTATGAAATTTTAGACACATATAGTGTTTTGTTTTTGCAAATTCCAAATATGTAACTTTTAAACATAACACACACACACACATATATTTCTATTTTTTTTCTTTTTTTTCTTGTGTCATGGCTTCTTAACTCAAAAAACACACTTTTAGTGTTTCCTCCATAACTCATCCATTTTTCAACTATTTTGAAAAAAACATTGTATGGTGCATTAAAGCACACCAACCTCTATATGCTATAAAAAAACCATTTCTAAATAATTGCATTTAGACCTTCAAAGGATGCACCCACACTTGGCGTACCATTTTCAAGGTTTGGTCACTTAGATAATTAAAAATAGATTTAATTTTTTTTTTTGTTTGGAAAAATAGCAGCGCACTAGTATTGGTTGTTCTCCATATGTCTACTATTTTTCATAAGTTGATTCCATCATTTAGGCACTCAAAGGATGCACCCACAAAAACATATACCTTATAATTTGTCCAAAAAATAAAAAAGTTTATGTTAAAAAAGATAAAACTTTAGATAGTTAAGAATATTTTGAATAGAAAAAAATAATATTTTTTTAGAAACTTCATCCATTTTCCTACATTTCATCTTTTTTTACTTGTCATAAGATTCATTGTATATGTGTCTCAAAGTATCCATGGAAGTTGATAGATGCCTGCTTTTTTAGTTTTGTATTGCATCTAACATGTCAAAAGAGGCCATCATGAGCTTGTGCACACCCATAATTAAGTTGAGATAAAAGTCACAATGTGACATAACTATTAATGAATGCCATAATCAACATAAACCTTGATGAACATCAATCACGGTTAAACATGGCAAACATTATCAACCATAATTTGTTGTAGTCGAGCACAATCAAACATAATCAAACGTATTCAACCATGGTCAACCAGAGTGAAGAACAATCAATGATGGAAAACTATAGATAACCAAATTTAGTGCGGCATAACACTTGATGGATTTCACAATACAACGGAGTTAGTCATTTAAGAAGCAATCAATTAGACATAAATTTAGCAAAGTTAAATTTCATAATGTGGCAATCTCAAATGTCTACAACAATGTTTAGTGAACCTCAATCATAATCATCCATGGTGAAACTATCAATAAGCATCGTTAAACATACTAAACCGACACTCAATCATATTCATAAATACTGGATCAAAATCATCTATCCACTTCATATAATTATATTATTATCATAAATTATAAATCATAATTAAACTACTTTTAAATTATAAATTATAATTATTGAACTTCAAACATAATCATACATAATGAAACAATCATTAAACATTATCAAACTCTAATCCATAATAAATCATATTCATACATAATAATCAAAATGTTAATTATTATATATGATAAGTGATATTATTATCATAAATCATAAAAAAACCTAAATAAATATATTATTTTATTATTATAAAAATTATTTTTATCATTATTATTAAATCAACTTATACGAGTGTACTATACTCATAAATATAAAATAAGCATATACAACATTTTGAATCATAATTTTACATGTGTAACATATTCAAGTTAATTTATTTATAAGTTTGAAAACTATAGTTAAACCATTCTACCTACTATTCATTTAATCTAAATAATATATAATAATTTTAGTTTTATATTAATTATTTAATATATTATACCATAATATTATGTTATTGTTAATACAAATTTATTTACTTTATTATTTTTAATAATATTAAGATTATTAAGATATTGTCTATAAGGTGAATAGTGTGCTAAATATATATTACATTTAGCATAGATCTATTCTAAAAAGATCTACCAAAGACCTAGAAGAATCAAATATCTTAAGATGCAAAATGTTCCTTAACATTTACATTCTAAAAAAAAGTTTACAGTTTTACATTATCTAATTTGTGTAATTATATATATATGTTTTTGCAAATGTTTAAAATTTAATTTAAGTTAACATGTTTTTTTATAATGTCTTAATAGTTTGTATAAGGACACTTGTCAACTTGAAAACTCTAAGATGAATACAAAAGAAGTTACACATCCCGTGATTGACTATAGAATGTGCCTCTTCAACTTAATTAAAAATATTAAAATGATTATTAGGCATTCACATGAAGTTGGTTCCACTTTTTACTGCCACTTTAGAAATCATAAACGCATTTCCGAAATGTAAATCCACAATGCATATGCATTATTCATGCTATGTTTGAAAAACGCGAGCCCGAAGATGAGGGTAAGGTTAGTTAGTAGATATTGCATATGTGATATATCACATGTGAATTTTTAAAGGTTTACATATCGCAAGTACGATATATTGCATATGCGATATGCAAAACCCCCAAAAAAAACCGAGGTCGTGGGCCTCATTTTCCATTTGCACAATGAGCGATATCGGGAAGGCAAAATACCACACTAGCATTTTGTGTTAGAGATTTTGGAAGTCACAATAGAAATTTAGCCCAAAATATGACACCTTGCATGTCTAAAATTCGACACTTCTCTGTTGCATCTTCGACACATGCACTTTTTTTGGCTGTCGGTGGCATATCGTCGGATATTCGACGGGTTATCAATGTCGGTTGAAGATATGACGCAACCATGGTGTCGCATATTCGACAATTATCTGTTTCAAAGTGTAATACCCCGGTTTTGACCCCGTTTGCATTTAAAGATACATGATGTATATTTTGTGATTAATCGTGGTGTGGAGCTAAAGGAAAAATCCCCACCATCGATTTGGTTGTGTATGTTACGAAAATAGGGATAGCTGTCGATGGTATATCATGTTATCTGGTACATTAGAGTTTGGCATCATGTAAATACGCACATCAATTAAAATAAACCTATAGCCAGCTACAACGGTGCAACGTTAAAATGAAAAGGGCATGATTCCAAAGGATAAGGTGGGGGGAATGATGAACCTTGAATCATGGGGGAAAAAGCTACATGTCATCACCCTATCTGCTTTTCTCACCTTCCCTTGTCTCATCCAACCACCTTTTTAATGTTCTGCTGAGTTGTTGAGGCATTTAATTGCTGGAAGTGGAGGGTGGTAGGACTGTCAGTCCTTACCACATGCTCACTCCACCAGTCCTCTCTCCACCTTCACGTGGGTAAGGGAACCATCACTACACCTCTCTCTTGGATTTTGGGGGTTCACTCTCACGCAGGAACACACAAGGGGGGCGGTTCATCTTCCTCACGCGGAGCTGAGTTAAGAAGGGGGTGCGATTTATTGTTTGGGGGTTGGTTGCTTCCCCTCTCTCATGCTGTTTGTCGGTCTGTGGTGGTGTTCCTTCCATTCATGTAGCAAACCAGTTTTCCTTTGGCATTATTGAGCCATGTATTGTTTTTCCATCCTTCATGGTGGATCATGAGCTGTAGACTAATGTGTTTTCTTCTATATTTTTCCTGGGGTGTGTATTTTTCCTTTGCGCATAGGTTGAGAGTTTGTTATTTTCCCCTTTTCTACCTGTGTCAGTTCTCCAACCATTACATTGGGATTGTGTGCGCTGTGGGCTCATGGATGTTGGTTGGCTATTGATTTCCACACTCGTTAGCTGATTTTTCCTCTGTCCACGCTGGGAGTTTGGCTTCTCCCCTATTTTGAGACTGTGTAAGGTTGCCATAGTTTTCATTGTGAGTTTGGGCTGTCGATTCACCCTGGTTTTGGGTTGCTTCTTGGTTGCTGAGACAGCAGACATCTTTTGGAGATTGCTGCTGAGTTTTTTTGGCCACGCTAGGGCCAAGAACAACTTTGGAGTGTGGTTGGACCTGAACTGTGCTTCACCTTTTGTTTGGGATTGTCACCCAGTTGTCTTTGCCTACTTCATAGAGCTGTGAATGGGTTGTTTTGCTGCAGTATGTAGTGATTGGTCTTCAGACTCTTGAGAGTAGGATAAGAGGCTAGGTATGCTTGAGAAGACTGGTGTTTGAGGCCACCAACTTAGCATTTATCCTTTCCTAGCTCCTTGACGGCCTGATAAATCCTACTGTGCGGGCTTGGCTAATTGGTGTACCTTGACTATGTGTAAGCCAGCTTTGACCCTTGTTCCTTGAGGAATCATGCCAAGATCGGGGGTGGCAGTGTTGCTGAGAGATTGATGAGCAAGTTGGCCTATGGTTGGGTGGAACGTTGTAGCGATGTAGCTGGTTGGGGGCGAGTTCTTTATTAAAAGATAAGTACTCCTAACTATTTCATCTCTGCAATTGTATCTACTATTTCATGAATTACGATGAACATGTTGAATGCTGGAATGTATATGTTTGCTCCTGCTGAATTTTGAGTAACTATGTATCCTTGTATGTTTTATGCATCTTAGTATGTATTATGTTAAGCTTTTTAATATCAGCATTTATCCCTGTCCATGTTCATGGGGTTGTTTTCCCATTTGTTTGGTGTCAGTAGTGTCCTCTTCACTGGTTAGAGGGTCGGGGACGTTACAAAGTGGTATTAGAGCTAAAGGTTACAATATGGGCCTGAATGGGATGTGAAGATGCAGTGATAGAGCCATCATTGGAGCATTTGGGCCTCACAGAGCCATGAAATATCAGCTCGTAGAGGCAGGTATCCTTCTTCCCAATCGAGATCAGAACTTATGATAGAAAATTCTTAGAAAATTTTCTAAGTGCTAGAACCGTCAGATCACTGGAGGACTAAGTGGGAAACTCCTCCGATACGTCGAAAAGCGTAGTCGAAAGGCCATCCGACGAGGGGTAGGAGGAAAATAATTTTGAAAATATCTAAGTGTCGGGTTGTCAGCTCATCAAAAGTCTTAGTGGGAAGCCCTTTTGATGAAGCAGACATATTAGTCTGATGGCCGTCCGATACAGACCCCGGTGACAGCTAAGACTAGTTATGCAGATCAGTGAAATTTAGTGGATTGACCAGTCGAAACGTCGGCTAAGATCATTAGAATACCACCTAAATGTCACCGAAGTATAGCTGAGGGAACCATCGATGATATGACGGCAGAGGAAGAAATTGCAGAAGAATTTTCTAAGTATTCATCGGCTGTCGGCAGATGATAGTGGAAGGTGGAACCGCAGTTTCAGCGAAGATCAGCCGAAGACCGCTGAAACACTGGCTCAATTTAGTTGAAGGAAGAGTTGCAGTTGCAGCGGGGATCTCTTGAAGGTTGCCGAAACATCGATGAAACTTAGCTCTTTAAAGAGTCAATGCCAAGGAAAGAAATTTTTGTCGAAGTGTTGAAACCATCGGAAAATATTAGAATATTGGACTGCCGATACATCGGACGCAGTTAGTTGAATAAACCACCGATAGGTCGGGAGAAGCTAGTTGTTTGGTTCACCGATGCATCAGGAGAGATTATTTGTTTTGACCGCCGATGAGTTGTTTAGCTGTGGAGTCCATACACAGTTTATTGCCACCATTGTGGCCACCTAGATAGATATCCACCCGATGATTAGTGGTTTCGACCGCCAATGTATTGTTATAAAGTTAGCAAATGGAGCAGACGAGGAAAAGGAATTTCGAAAAAAAATTGTCTAAGTACCAGAAACATTGGCAAAAGATAGATGATGGAAGCGTCGATACGTTGGAGAAAAATAGATGACGAAAGTGCTGACGCGATGGAGGAATAAAGGAAGTTTTCCACTGAAAATATTAAGTATGGAATTCGTCGGCAAAATTTTAGTTGATCTGATTGGTGAAATTTAGAGGATGGAGACGGCTGACGTCGAAAGAAATTAGATGATCGTGGATCTATCGTTGCTGCTACCATGTGGACTAGCATTCCGATGGATAGAAATTTCAACTGTCGATCGCTGACACATAGTGCTTAGGGGTTTTGAGCGTTGGTGGAAGTCGAAGGAGTCAGACGTTTGCGCGCCAACCATTGCAGATGCCTAAGGAACTATCCACCTGATGTATAGTGGTTCTAGTCATCGACGCAGTGGAAAGGATTTGTTGTTTGAATCGTCGATGTGGAGGGAAAGACTAATGGATGGGATTGCCAAAAATCAGTAGATGAGACCACCGATGGGTTGTATGGTCTTCAAAACCCACAGTAGTTTTGTTTCCCATAGTTGCGGCTACCTAAAGAACTATCCACTTGAAGAATTGTGGTTCCGATTGCCGATGCAGTAAGGGTTAGCAGTTTCGATCGTTGATACATTGCCATCGTCGATAAGGTCTGGAAGCGTAGATGAACAGACCACCGATACCACGGAAAGGGTTAGTTGTATGGGCTTCGATGAGCGGCGGAGGAAATTAGTGGTTTTGATCGCCAAAACACCGAAAAGATAGTGGGAAAGAGACCCAATGAACAGTCTGGATGTCTAGAGGACTAAAGGTCCGATACAGCAGAATGTTAGGTGTCAGAAAAATTGTTGGAGAAGGGTCCGATTGGGCCAAAGGAAATTTTGGGTTTTTCAAAGTGGAATTTTTCTCAGCAAATTCTAGTCAGTGTTCTAGTGGGTTTTACAATGAATTCTCATTGGATTTTTCAGTAAGAAGAAATCCCTAGGTGGCAAAAGTTCACATTTCATACCAAAACATAGTTGTGTGTTTTGCCTAAAATTGGTGAAAATCTTCATTTTAGAAGTGGTGTGGTTTTCACACCTGAGGTCAGAATGAAGATTGTGGATAGGCGTTGAAAAGCTTATCCAGCAGGGAACAAAGGAGAATAATCAGAGTTTGAATGCGTAGAAGCAAGGTACTAGTGACTGTTTGAAAAAGAAATGTGCTACTGACCATATGGACAAACCTGGGAATTAAATGCCCAGATGTAGCAAGGACTAGGAAGACAAACCAGCTATTGTATGGAAGAGGAGTTCCATGCAAAGATGAGGGACTTAAAAAGGGAAATTTCCTTAAACCCTATCTTTCTAACAATATTATATTTAATAAGTTTTGTACATAAAATATATGCAGATATGCCTTGCATGCATAGGATATTACATGTTAGTAAGAGTAGTAAGAATTATACATTTATAATGAACCACTAATGGTAAATATTGCATTGTTGTTCGCATTAGTGGAAAAACCAATGACGACATGGGCATGGATGAATATGTTGCTGATGCTAACCAATGTGACCAGAAACCCTATGGAAAAAGGGATGACACAACAAGTCCAGAATCAAAAGTTGGTGAGCAAATTCTGCAATCTCCTGCAAAGGACCAACCAAACTGGTAATGCCAAGGGAGTAAGTAGGAAGCATCAAGGCAAGAGTTTGATTATGACAAATTCCATGGAGTGGTAAAGGTAAGAGACCTCATACAATGTGGATATTTGAATGTTATACTACATTCATATAGAAATGTGTCATGCATGTATATAGCTTAGTAGCCCAAGAAAAGTAAGTATTGATGATCTTCATTATAGTCATGCATCCTATATGAAGAAGTCATGGTTAGGCCATGCATGATATGTGTGAATGCATAGTACTCCTGAATCAAGGCAGGGTAGCATTGAGTGGATATGCATTAAAATATTTTGTAAATATGGTAGTTGTGCATTGAATGGATGCATATGAAGGGTGTGAGTAACTGATTACATAAGTATGGGTGCAATTGTTGTGATGCATTGCATGAATGCATTGAGATACTGCATAAAGAGGATATCCATGATCAATTGGCTTCTGGAAATGATCTATGGATGGGCCAGGTGGTACAATGATATGCTTGTGAAGTAAGGAGTATCTAAACAATTCACTTAAATTGCATAAATGATGTGACTATACCTTGCAAATTCTAGTATGATAATGATTGCGTGAAGTAAATAAGTTTTCGTGATGTTTATGTGATTAACAATTGGAAGTATTTGAATTTTATAAATTCTTAAAATGCTTCAGTGATTGTTGCAGCAATGAAAAAGTTATATGCATCAAGACTTACCAAGTGTTTGGCTGATCGAAGTTCAGGTTTCGGGTAGATTGTTTGGGGCATGGCCAAGTGGGTAAGACCATGAAAAAGGCCAGAATCTACCATGTGAAAGAGCCAAACCTCATGAGAAGAGTCTCATGGCTATGAAGCTAGTCTGTATGCATAATGAGTTGTCAAATTTGAATTGTGAATTTCGGATTTGAGAAATTGCTAACAACTACTAATCACTATTGGCTTGCATAGAATTGTGTCAGGAAGATGCATTGTAAGTGGGTATTCATGTTATGCTAGTAAGCATAAAAATTATAATGGGCATAGTAGTGCTACTTACAAGAGACCCACAAATGAGGATCACCTCATTGCTAAGCAAATCAATTTCTGTAGTAGACAGAGTTGCAAATTCTTATTGAATTTAATTACTAATGTCATTGCTTGGTTATGGAATGATCAATTTGGATTGTATTATCAGGTAATGATTGATTGTTTGGATAATTCATGAATGTACCAGGGGTACACATTGCAGAAATACCATGTGTGATTTCCTAAAGGAGCCAAACTTTATGGGGAGGTTTTCCCCTATCTTGGAAATGGGTTTCGGGTGAAACTCCATTGGACATTTTGGAAATGTCTCATTTGCACTACATGTTGGTAAGCAACATGAGTGATATGGTATGGATTATGTCAGTAAGGCATGTGTGAATATGAAATGTGAAAAGGATTTGGGATGGAAAACCAAGGGACTGTCAATTCAGATAAGGGAGCCCCACTCCGCCTTAATGAAGGAATACTGCATCGGCAAATGGATAAGTGTTCTGTGACCCTTGCTAAGAATATGCATGTCAAGTTATTAAAATTCCATATGCAGAACATATTTTTATTTTATTCCCATGATGACCGATTGCTTGAGTATGAATAGGGCCTACATGGCACACACCGAAAAAGGGTGCACACTTTCCTGATGTTGGGTCATGAAAGGGTTTTCAATATTGACTACACCCTAGGGAGTGGACGCACTCCTGGTGTTTCAATATTTGATAGTGAATGATATGAAGTATGATTATAGTTTTAGAGAAATAACATTGATGAGTTTGCTTATATTGCTTGTGTTGTCAGGATAAGCAGATGCAATTTGGTGTTGCACACTAAAGAGAAAAGGCGAACGATTGTTGTGAGGGGTTGTGGAGTAAGGGCTATTGTTGGTATAAGTGTATGTTGGTATAAGTGTGCATTATTGTTGGTATAAGTGTATGTTGGGCTGTTATATGCCTAGGGATCCATATTAGATCTTGGACCTAGAAATGGTCATGGTAAAGTTCCAAGCCCAGTCGGTGTGAAGGCGTATTGGCTGGACATTAATTATTGATGTTGTGGAGCAGCCTATGTGTTGACCTAACATCCAAGTCCATAGGCAAGTCCATAGGTGATCCCAAGGCTTGCAAAGCGATGCACGATCCTGTGGACCAACGAGGAAATACACAATACAGATAAGTATTGGATTATTTTGCAAATTCTCGCTTAAAGAATATACATACGTATATGATTCGGTTATGATGTTCTAGGCTCTTGTTTAAGAGGTAAAAATCGATGGGAATAAACTAAACATGTGAATCTATTCAATGTTTGAGTATAGGTATCGCTAGGAGTGAGGACTATGAGAGCATCCTAGGGGTGCATGTGGACATTTGACTGTCCTGAAGAGCTCATAATGAGCAGTAATGAAAAAGCTGCTAGTGAGACTGTGAAGTTCCTAGCAGCCAAGGAAAATCATGTGGGGAGGCTCCATGGTTGAGAGGTCTGAAATAGACTAGAGACACTAAATGTCATGACCAAGAGGGATTTTTTTAGCATTCATGGTGAAGTGAAAGAGGCTAAGAGCATGAAAAGCCACAACGGTGGTGTGGGTTCGAGGATGGAACAAAACAAAGAGGGGAAGAACTCTTCCTTCTCTCTCTTGCCCCTTTTGATTATATATATATGCATTGTGAAAACAAAAGATGGTTGAATGCATGTATGACTAAAATTGGAATGTGTGTATTTGCTTAAAGTAAATTGTGAATGCTGGAATAGTTAATTCTCTGCCCAAGAATGGACATGAATGAGCTCGTGTGCTTGTTGGGAAGGCATGAAAAATATGAAA
Source organism: Pseudotsuga menziesii (assembly GCA_001517045.1). Taxonomy (NCBI): domain Eukaryota; kingdom Viridiplantae; phylum Streptophyta; class Pinopsida; order Pinales; family Pinaceae; genus Pseudotsuga; species Pseudotsuga menziesii. Next base: position 47,763 of record LPNX010596581.1, on the reverse strand, counting down.
GTCTCCTTGATGAGACTTGGACTGTCATGCCAATTGGCCAATTAACTGACTGATTTTAATGTCTATATTTTGCTTGGCCTGATAGAATTTCAATGGTGCATTTCACAGGTGATAAAAGTGAAACCCGGTGGTGCACATTGATCATGGTAGTAGATCAAAAGTTGCCGAACTTGGCTGGAAGTCTCCTTCAAATGATTTCCAAGACCCAAGAAAATCTTGGAGAGATGCTCAAGATACATAAAAGGAAGAATGAAATGAACCACCAGATTTTGCAAGACTCTATTGGTTTGCAGAGGGAGGAGAAAATCCTTTTGTGAGCAATCGAAAAAGGAAAGGAAGGTGGATCTGTGATGGGACATTCGTCCAAGCGATCCATTAAGAAATAGTCCAGGCATGAAGACTCAAAGGAAATTGAACAGGTAAAGATGAAGTAGCCAATGAGATGCTAGGAATGCGGAGGACATCATTTTTGTCGGTACTATCCAACGAGGGAATGTAAAGAGGGCAACAGCCACAAAGTTCCTAGGCTTGGGGATAAGCCAAGAGCTAAGAACCAGCAAGAGAAGCTTGTGGAAGCCAAGGGACTTGGTCCTGAAAGTTCAAGTAAATAATTGAATGTGGGACAGATCTGCAAAATTTTGAAATTTGATGTGCAAATTGTATATGTATTGGAACACCGAGGACGGTGTTATTCCAAGGGGGAGGGGATTTTAATACCCCGGTTTTTACCCCATTTGCATTTAAAGATACATGATGTATATCTTGTAATTAATCGTGGTGTGGAGCTAAAGGCAAAATCCTCACCATCGATTTGGTTGTGTATGTTACGGCAATAGGGATAGTTGCCGATGGTATATCATGCTATTCGGCACATTAGAGTTTGGCATCATGTAAATATGCACATCAATTAAAATAAACCTACAGCCAACTACGACGGTGCAACGTTAAAATGAAAAGGGCATGATTCCAAAGGATAAGGGGGGGGGGGAATGATGAACCTTGAGTCATGGGGGAAAAATCTACATGTCATCACCCTGTTTGTTTTGCTCACCTTCCCTTGTCTCATCCAACCACCTTTTTAATGTTCTGTTGAGTTGTTGAGGCATTTAATTGTTGGAAGTGGAGGGTGGCAGGACTATCAGTCTTTGCCACATGATCACTCCACTAGTCCTCTCTTCACCTTCATGTGGGTAAGGAAACCATCACTACGCCTCTCTCTTAGCTTTTGGGGGTTCACTCTCATGCAGGGACGCATAGGGCGGGGCGGTTCATCTTCCTCACGCAGAGCTGAGTTAAGAAGGGGGTGCAATTTCTTGTTTGGGGGTTGGTTGCTTCCCCTCTCTCACATTGTTTGTCTATCTTTGATGGTGTTCCTTCCATTCATGCAGAGAACCAGTTTTCCTTTGGCATTATTGAGCCATGTATTATTTTTCCATCCTTCGTGGTGGACCGTGAGCTGTAGACCACTATGTTTTCTTCAATGTTTTTCCTGGGCTATGTCTTTTTCTTTTGCGCACAAGTTGAGAGTTTGTTATTTTCCCCTTTTTCACCTATGTAAGTTCTCCAGCCATTACATTGGGATTGTGTGTGTTGTGGGCTCATGGATTTTGGTTGGTTGTTGATTTCCACACTCGTTAGCTGACTTTCCTCTGTCCACACTGGGAGTTTGGATTCTCCCCTGTTTTGAGACTATGTAAGGTTGCCATAGTTTTCATTGTGAGTTTGGGCTGTCGATTCACCCTGGTTTTCGGTTGCTTCTTGGTTGCTAAGATAGCAGACATCTTTTGGGGATTGTTGCTAAGTTGTTTTAGCCATGATAGGGCCAAGAACAACTTTGGAGTGTGGTTGGACCTAAACTGTGCTTCACCTTTTATTTGGGATTGTCAACCAGTTATCTTTGCCTACTTCAGAGAGTTGTGAATGGGTTGTTTTGCTGCGGTATGCAGTGGTTGGTCTTAATACTATTGAGAGTAGGATTAGAGGATGGGTATGCTTGAGAATACTGGTGTTTGAGGCCACCAACTTATCATTTATCCTTTCCTAGATCCTTGATGGCTTGATAAACCCTACTATGTGGGCTTGGCTGATTGGTGTACCTTGACTATGTGTAAGCCTGCTTTGACCCTTATTCCTTGAGGAATCATACCGAGCTTGGGGGTGGCAATGTTGCTGAGAGATTAATGAGCACGCTAGCCTATGGTTGGGTGGAACGTTGCAGCGACGTAGCTAAGTACTCCTGACTATTTAATCTCTGCAATTGTATCTATTGTTTCGTGAATTATGATGAACATGTTGAATGCTGGAATGTATATGTTTGCTTCTGTTGAATGTTGAGTAACTATGTATCCTTGTATGTTTTATGCATCTTAGTATGTATTATGTTAATCTTTTTAATATTAGCTTTTATCCATGTCCATGTTTATGGGGTTGTTTTCCTATTTGTTTGGTGTCATTAGCATCCTCTTCGCTGGTTGGAGGGTCAGGGACGTTACACAAAGTATCACTAAGAAATTGCAAAAACCATCAAATATCCAACACTTACCAACACTTGAAGGGTATTTCTTCTGATAGGATAAAGTGTCAGAGTCATGGAAAAACTGTCGAATATCTGACACTCACTGACACTTGAACGGTCAGCCTTCTGACGGGCCGAAGTGTCGAAGGCATGGTTGAGGTGTCAGTGGTTTTTCGGAAAGCATCGAATATTCAATGGGCAAGGTGTCGAAGAATTAACAAAAGCATATATTGACCGTCGGCTGAAGGTGAAGGGCCTTCAACAAAAGTGTCGAAACATCGTTGGAAAAGTGACACCTGGTGGTAGAATTAACAAAAAGAAAATTGAGAGGTTTCCATTCAGGAAGTGGTGTAGTGTAGTTCACTTAAACATGTAGTAACAGTGGTAACATTTGAATTTCTTGAACACATGAACCTTTTGTGGTTGGTCATAATGAGGAATGTATAAGTTGATGACTTCCAGAGTACTTACAATTTTGCATCAAAGTTGAAACCACTAGGTGCAAGCCCACCCTGAATAAAAGGTAAAGATGTTGTGTAAGTAGGATTTTACAATTTTTATGACATTCATAAACATGAAAGAAATTAGAGACTTCTCTGGGTAAAAAGCAAGTAAAGGATTACATTCTAACAGTCAACATGATCAAATTTACTTCACTAATATCTATGATAAATTGATCAGTATCCCAACCTAGACATGTTGAATTAAAAATATAAAATATTAGCTCAGAAAGGGATGTGATCCATTCTTCGAAATTGGAAACTTAGGAATAATATCAAACAAAATGGGACTATAAGCCCCATTACCTATTTGGGAATCTCCATTGTTTTCATAAATATTACCAAACTTCCCCTGATTCATTCACAGATGAAGCTCTTAGATGGTTTCACCACCTAGCACTGAATCTATTAGTCACTTGCAACAAATCATAGATGCCTTTGTTGGACACTTTGACATAGCTAGACCTATGATATTGGCATGAAAATTTTGTTAAACATAAATAGAGGGATGATGAATCATTGTTTCATTATTACTTCTGAATGTGGCCTCAAGTTGTTCCCTCATGCAAAACAAATATTGATTATTGTCAACTTGTTGAGCTCACAAATTCACTTAAACCATGAGTACGTCTTTACTTGCTCACAAAACATCCGAAGTGATAATAGAATGTCATAGAAAGATTCCTTGCATATATGAATCTTTGGAGATTCAAGCTAGTCTAGACTTGCAACAATACCAAACACCTATTATTCGTGTAGATAGAAACATTAGCATAAGTGGAGATAGCATGGTTGAAACTTCAAACACAAACAAGCAGGTGTGATAGAACTCTTCTTCTAGACAATGTGGATAATCTGTTTTCATTTACAGTTCTTTACCTGACAACTCTTACGACATATCCGTATGGTATGCTTCTATATATCTTTTTCATTCCAGAGCACACACTCTACCAGTGATCATTCAATTTTATGCATCAAAATAATCTAATAAGTATTTTAGATATGATATATTTTCACTCAACATGTCCAAATGAGTGATGATATAGAATCATTTTGTCAAACATATAAATAAAATGCATGCTCAATTCCAAGTCAACCAAAGGACTGAAATGTAAAATATAAGTAGTTTGTGGAATGGATATATAAATCACTTGAGAAGAACTCAAGACATTATAAAGGATAGAAAAATAATTTAGTTTTCAATTAAAGATTAGGGCCAGAGAGAAGTGTTTTTATTTACAAAGAACTTCATAAATGAAATAAAGGATACCAAGGAGTGTTATGTAATGGTGCAAATAAGAGTCTTAGATGGCATAAAGTCCAATAATGTTGAAAAATGTGACACTAAGAAGGAAGTATTAGTATAATTGAGTAGAATGCTAGAAGGATATGTTGAGATTACACATGAGATTCCAAGAAGTTTTCCTCCAAAGAGGAAGTTTGGGAACAAGATAGACATAATTAATTCATCCATGTATGTACATGCTTCAGTAATTACTCTTCTTCATATTACTCCATTTATCGTTCAAGTTAAATGGCATACACAACTTGCCAAGTATCGCTTTCCCATGTTCCAATATCCATTTCCATGGGATTACATTGGTTTATCTCATTGGAAATATCTGCATACTTTTCTTTGTGAAGAAAAACTTCCCTCAAAATGAGCGAGTTGGATTCTATAGCATATTATTGAGTTTTTTGGTAAGCTGGAAGGGATTTTTTTTAATAACGTACATGGAAATAAAAAGTTTCACATAGAATGGTAGATGCATATAATTTTAAATATGCATCATGCATGGAAATCACACATTGCAATAGTACAATGATCACATAGTGCAATAGCATACAAGCATCAGATGTGCCACACCCCTGTGGTTTATATTCTTTTATCGTGCATAGACCTAGAAAACACCACTAACTTATACAATAAATTTCCAAAATATCAAAGGTATGCAATCTTTACCGATGGACTAGCTAGCAAAGAAGTTCCAGAATCTACATTAATAGAAACACAACCTCTAGCACGAAAACCTGCAACTAAATGTTCATAAAATGCCATCAATATTTTCATAAGATTCCTTAAGAAGCAATCATGTTCCCAATTGAATAAGATGGACTGTATGCTGACCTGTTGATTGATCATCAATGAGGAAGACTCCCATGTCAAACTGAAGGAAATAGAAAAATCAATTTATTAGAGTATATTAATCCCATGACATACCTACTAGTAACTATGACTCATACAAAGAACATGGTATGCATGTGTTTATCCTTAAATACAGTGAATCTTAAACCTGGAAAACTAACATGATTCTATTACATACCTTCCAGTAACTCTTTCGAGTAATAAGAGCATATTGATGTTTACCCTTGAAGTGATTAGGATCAGCACCACCAAAAGTCATGGCTGCAAATGGGATTTCTTCAATAAAAACATTTTTTCCTTAGCAAAGAACCTCGAAACAGTTTCCAATAGATGTGAAACTATTGCCTTTAGCGAAAAGATGTCATACCAAATCTAGTGATCTATCATTGTAAATTAGTGAAAATGACTGATACTCTTTTTCAGGCCGTGGATACCTCTGGAAGATTGCCTGAAAACAACAAAATAAATAGTTTTTATAACTTAAGCATTCAAACAATGCCTTCCAGAAATAAAGTATCAAATAGATATTTATTTTTTCAACCAGATCTCAATACTTTGTTACCATAGTTATCAATTCAATTATTCTTCACATTCATCTATATTTACTTCATATAGAAGTGATACGGAGTTGGTATGTTGGTCACTTCCATCAAAAAGCATCTTTGACATGAGTTCCTTTTTCAAGGAATCTTTGTTAATATCCTCTTCCAAACTTCTAGGTCACTTTTCCACTCTACATTGGCTTGATTATTCATTTTCCCGAGCACTCCTCTCTTCTTAATCTACACTCGTTGTTGTTATAACCCTTACTTTTGATGGTTGTAAGTGGTTTTTAGTTTTCCCTTGAATGATGTTGTGATGTTGTAGATTATTATCCATTTTACCTAATATTTTTTATGATATTTTCAATCATTGCTAGGGTGCACATACCTATTGTTTATGATTTCTTAAGGTTGAAAGCTCAAGGGCCTAAAAGTTCCCAGATCTCATCTAGGACCCTTTAAGAGTCATAATAACAACTATTGTTATAGGATGTTATTCTCTAAATGATACACCAAAACCATTCTTATCGGTTAATATTTGTGTAGGGATGTTTTTCTGATCTCTCCCATAATTTATCATACTAATGGGATTCTGACTATCAAGTCAACGCCTTATTTGCATAGTGGAAATCCTACAACATTACACTGGAAATTCTAAAAAATTATAATGTATGCCCTAAAAGTTCTTATGTATGCCCCTCTTTTAGTTACATACAAGTCTCCATTTTCACTTATTGCTTGCATTTCTTTTTCCTAACATGTATTGGGTAGGCTCACAAAATATCATGTTATACATGGGCACTATGATATACTCACAAATATCTATATAATGTATTATAAATGTGTGTTCCTAAAGGATTTGGAAATATACATGGATGGGCACTATGCTTGGTCACCAATGCTTTCACGTCTAAGGAAATATATTTGAAACATACATCACATATAGTAAGTATGATGACATGTAAAATGTTGGAGTGACTATGGTGGTTGTGTATTTGGATATGCAGGTGTTCTTATTACTGGCCTAACCCCTTTTCAACAATAATATTTGTGGATTTAATCCAGTGTGTTTCTATATACAATATAGAAACATATAGAAAATATATAGAATAATCATTGATCAATAAAAAGATTACAATGAGCCTCGTGACTTAGAATAAAACTCGGTCGAGTCAACTGAGCTAACTCGGCATTTGAAATGATTCGAGTGACAAGTTTGGTACCGAACCAAGCAAGTTAGGGTATGAATCAACCGGATCAGTAAAAAAATGGTTAATTCTTCCCAATCCGTACTAACTCAACCAAGTGAATGTGGGACTACACAGGTCACAGACATGACACTTAAATTCAAAAAAAAAAAAACCTAGAAATATAAACATCGAGACTCTAAACCTACTTCATTGTCAAGTCAATTAGTTTTGTAGGATTCCTATACATCATAACACTATTTGGAGGAAAACACAACTTGCTTTATAGGCCCTAGATGCCACCCATGTGCAAAATCATCAATCTATAAAGAAGCCCCCAAATACAAAAACGTTCTTCACAAAATAGGGCATGAACCATGTGAACAACCTTCCAAGTGGACCAGCTCAATGTGTAACCTCTAAGCATGTAATGTCTCTCATGAAATGGTGTATAAAAGAGTGTAAGCATGATTCAAATGATGACTTTCTCCTTTGGTAGGGCTGAAAACTACCCTTATGCATGTGTCTCCTAGGGTGAATGTTCTCAAATAATGAGAGAAGGCCTTCCTCTTACAATAAACCAGTACACCAAGGTGAATTGGCCCCCTTTAGGGCTTCCATTTTATGCACAGGGGCCCTTAATGTAGAACAAAATTGGTATTTTAGGGCCAATTGGGGTTGTTACTTCTCTTGTGCACACATCTAGAGATTTTTAGGGTTGTTTTGTGACCTATGGTTACAAGGAAAGCCACCAAATACTGTTATTTGCTATTGATCTCCTTCAATAGTCTGTTGAGAATCACCTAAAACACAATCCAACTTGGTTTATAGGGTCTGAGATGAAATGATATTTGTTTTATTTAGGTTTGTTTACCCCCCTTTTTTGGAGAAAAAGCACCCAGAATTCATGATACTGCTATAAATTGTTGATTAGGAGGTTGGAACAACCCTTATTTATTCCCAAAATGAAGGTTTGAGGCTGTTGGAGTGCCCAGTCCTGCTCTTTATGTCCATATCTATGCCCATAACTATTTGTTAATGTCATTTCAACCCTCAAATTCAACCTAGCATTTATCAAAGCCTATTTTTTCCATTGTTCATCACTTTTCATAGGGCTACTCATGCCCAAAACTACCTTTTAACCCTCCAATTTGGCCTAGATTTAGAGGTAGGCCTGTTTGGTGATGGATAATTGCACAAGGGTGCCCAAGATGCTGAAATAGGGTTGCTTAATACCATTTTTTACTATCAAACGGGTTTGTTTGTGACCAAAATTCATGTGGATGCTGCTATAAGGCATATGAATGAGATTTTAGGGTTGCTTTCACCCACAGGTTTCTCATTTTCACAGCCAGAATTGCAAAGAACACCTCATATTGCCATTGATCATCGTCTTTTATTGCTGCAATGTCCCCAGATATGAAAGTTGGCCTAATTATATCTGATTTGAGATGCTTTACTATTTATTGTGACCTTCAAAATGCCCCCAAAGTGCTCAGATTTGTCCCTTTGATGCTCATACTTGATTCTAGAGCTGTTTATGCCCATAGGACTGCCCAACATTGCTCCTAGTGTGCTCATAACTGAAAATGTAAGGGCTCACTGCTGTTACACTCCATAAACTGTCCAAATTTCAAAACCAACTCAGAACTGCCTAGATTTGATTTCAAGATTACAATCATGACAAATTCACCCCTAGAGAGTGTGATTAGAATCATTAGTGGACACCCATACAAAATGGATGCTAACACTAAGGACCTTTTCTTATTTTGTGCTAATTTTAATGCATTTTTTACATGTTTGCAAATTTGTAACTGTACACAATTTGTTTTATTTGAATGCCAATATTTTGTACCTGCTGGTATGTTTTGAAATATCTTAAACCTTGTATTTTGTAGTTTGGAGCAGGAGTTTGTGGTAGGTATTTTATTCATTGTGGTCAATGCATGAATCTTTTGGTTGATTAAGGATTTTGATTATTCAAAACAAGTTCATTTCTGAAAATTACTTTTGATTCCCCACCAAAGATATATATTTTAATAATGATGGGTTTAGCTATCTCATACCTAGTGTTCCCCTGCTCTTGGGGGCTTTGGAGTGGGTATGAAACGTTCCTAAATGTATAGGTACGGTAGTGGGTACATGGAAATGTTTAGGGAGATTTTGTGGCAGGTTTGACATGTTCCGAGTTGGAATTTCGTGGTTTAGGTAGCTCTTTCAATCATTCGGCATGTCATCTCTGTATATAGTTCCCTGTCAGTGCAATGATTCTTCCCAATGTTTGACAGTTGCCTTGTGATTTCCATCTATAAACCACTATTGTGGTTTCATCATTGCTCTGATTCAAGAACAAAAAAGTAGACATGACTTCTCTCCCTACATTAAGTCCACATGCACATAATGACTAGCTTTGGTACTTCCTAACTTTTCAATATTCCTTTTGACAACAAAAGTGAAACATGAAACAATATCCTTACTTTTAGCATCTTTCACAGCTGATGGATTTGATCGAACTGTATAAGTAATTTGTTCCCAAAGTAAATATTTTGAGACCTACGAATGAAGGGGAGTGAGATGAATGGTTGAAGGACTCCAATGGAGGATTAATTGATGCCTTGTTCTGCCTACCCAAAGGTCCTTTTATAATGAAGATTATCCCTAACTTATCATTGATTTATAGTCTTCTATTGTTCACTCATAGTGCTATAAGAAACAAAGTTTTATGCCAATCTAGTATGTATATTCATGATGATGCTTGTTTTCCCATATTAATTTTCAACCCTAAGGAAATGCTAACCTGTTTTCCCATACTAATTGTCAACCCTAAGGAAACCCTAAGGCAATCCCATAGTAGAAATAACAAAAAAAGACTATTCCACAAAAATTAAAAGGCTCTTAAATTAACTATATCATGCCTTCCTCAATGATTTGATGAAACAAAGGGGATGGAAAAAGGGCAAGGAAAAATCAAATATCACTCACACTAGGGAATAATTGTAAAGCTAACCAATTGTCTAAACCACAAAGGTCATCTTATCATGTTAATTGTAAGAGGGGCAAAAAAATTCAGACACGGTGAAAATTGACATAAAATGTTCAAATAAAAAATGGAGGATATCAAAATACCCAGTACTTGCTTCAAGACCCAAAGCATAAACCATAAGATTCATGATTGTCCATTAATGGACAAGTATTACCTAACCCAATTTCCAATCAACTAAGCACCTCATGATCGAATCATGATATTGGGCCAATTTTGTTATAAATTCCAAGAAGCAACCGATATAGCAACCAAACATCCACTCTACAGGATTGCCAAGAACTAACATCATTCAAGTGAAGGATGTATGCATACTACTACAGACATTATATCTCTACTCATTCGATTTCCTACAAAGTGTTGTAGCTTGCTTAGTGCTCCTCTCTGTTTATCATTTACGTTCAACTTCACGGTGAAATCAACAAGTACAGGAAAATATTCTAGTACATCGCCTTTACAGTAATGGACAAATAATGATGTTGAGTTCTTGGAGATCCTATAGAGTGGATGTTTTAACCTCTTCAGTGCTACTCTGTAATGCATAACCTAGCACTTCAGAGGCATATTTCCCAGTGGTAACCTATAGCAATCATATATATATATATATATATATATAATCCATGATGGTGAAGAGCGGACATTTCCAAATCTGCTACTTGGCACGTTCTGGAATGAAGAGAATGTTTTAAATACATTTATATTAGTCTGTAATATTTGTTGATTTATTCATTTTAGGTTTTCATGATGATGCTTTTTTTCCAATATTAATTTTCAACCCTAAGGCAATTCTAACTTGTTTTCCCATACTAATTTTCAACCCTAAGGAAATACCATAGTAGAAAGAACCAAAAAAGACTATTCTGCGCAAATCAAAAGGCTCTTAAATTAACTATATCATGCCTTCCTCAATGATTTGATGAAACCAAGGGGATGGAAAAAGGGCAAGGAAACATCAAATATCACTCACACAAGGGAATGATTATAAAGCTAACCAATTGTCTAAATTGTACTTTTAATATAGTTGTTTTGGAGAACAAATAGGAAGAAGACTGTCAATGACAGAAGGTACACATACCAATAATAATAATTTTGATAGTACATCGAGATATGTGAGGCATGCAAGCCATGCATGTGGTGGAAGATGTAGGTACAATTATCAAAATATTTTATTTAGTCAAACTTATTACCTTTCTTTTTTGCATTGACTTAGCCACTTTCAATTCACTAAATCTAAAATAGATAATAAGTGTTGGCTAATAACGATGACGATTCATGGTATTATGTTTCATTAGGTTGCAACATGGCAAACTTGTGAAACATAATACCACGAATATTCACTGTTGTTTGGCTAAACACTTGTTATATTTTGTGAGATATAGTTCATGTGGATAGAGTTCTTGAACTCTGTCCTCATCGGCAGTTTTGTTTGAGGATAATATTTACAGTATGTAGAAAAAATTTAATATTTTGAAAAAATAGTTATTGTAAGTGGTTTACTTCATTCAATCACTTAATGAAAATATATTGTATAGTATAATCTCTCATGGTGTTTAGATATTGGGAATTACTGGGTTAGGTTCGAGTTGCTTTCTAATATAAGGTTTCTATAATAAAACACCTTAAAGAATAAATCCATAACATTTGGCAGAATTCTGGCAAACCCCTGTTGTCCCTATAAATTGGAAAATACTTAGTTAGGTTCGAGTTTCTTTCTGACCTAGGTATTTTATAATGACCTTGAGTGATCTAGGGGTTAGGTTCAAGTTTCTTGCTTATAACAAAATATGGCTCGGAAATCCTGCTCAGGGTAGCGATCGATTTTCATCCTTCTCCACTAGGCCGAGCATACATGTGAGCAAAAAAACTCTATCTATCGTGGCTATGAGGGAACTCGTATCCTTCTCTAAACCTCCCTTAAGCATCTCATTTCGGTGGGGTCGACTTAATAGCTTATTTGGGAATCAGTTGCTGAGATAGCTCACATAAAAATAACCAAACCAGTTTGAATACAAACCAAAATGTGGTGGGTTCGTCCACTAAATGTAACACTCAGACTGGTTAGACTTCAGAATCCATATTAGCCAATATGGGTCAAATGCAGGTCAAATGAAACTGTCAAATGCAACTCTATTTTTACCCCCACAACTATCTCCATAGCTATCTCTATTTGAAGTCCGTACAACATTGTAAGTAATTTTAGGGCATTACAAACAAAGGTTAAAAAAGGAAGGATTCAAATTGGTGAAGAAGCAGGCAGTATAGATAGAGACCCTTTGGGTTGTTGGTAAAAGTAAATTAATCAAGTAGGAAAGGTATATAAATGAGGTGTCTAAGTGCTCACCCACACAAGATCTCGTTCACCATAACTGAGTGAGAAGGAACACATCACCACTGGACGAGAGAGTGAGGACTATCCGACCCTGTAAAGACGGGGGTTTGCTTTATCCAAAGCCTAAATTGAGAAGGCAGGATTGAAACGTACCAACCCTGCACAACCTGGGTGTAAGCCTACCACCTGGAATTATTGGAAGAACCTCTGCCTTTCCTCTATTGGCTAAGAAACCCTAGATATTTGTAGAAATATCTTACAATTTTTAAAATAGACATGAATTAGGGCACGGTACTCACAATTTTGGGATGCATTGTCTTGACTGACAATTGGCCTCCTTGTCTACTACAAAACCACAATCCATTCTCCTTAGTCTTCATGGGTCCAAATCGTTGCTCCCACTAATATTATTCTCCAGCCAAGTTGCTCAGATCGACCCTTGATCACTGAACAACAAGCACCCAACAAGATGCACAGAGGAAGAAGCTTTCTTGTGAAGCTGAAAGGAAAATAGTGCTACTGTTAGTTTTTTTAATGGTTTTATGTTTTTGTTATTTTATTTATATATATGTATCTAAAATAATTGTTTTATAATTATTTATATATATATTTTTATGTTTTATTTTTATTTATTTATTTATGCTTTATTATATATATATATACTATCTTTTATTTTTATTTTTAATTTATACTATGTTTTATATATATATATACAAAGAGGGGGGTGTATCTATGTGAGTCTTTATGTGTGCAGTGAATCTATGATGATGATGATGATGAAGAAGAAGAAGACAATGATGATGATGAAGATGATGATGTTGACAATGATGAAGATGATGACAACGATGATGATGATGATGATGATGGTGATGACCGTCTTGATATCATATGAAATGATGATGATGATGAAGATGATGTTGATGATGATGATGATGATGATGATGTTCATGATGATGATGAGGATAGTGAGGATGATGACGATGATGAACCACATGATGATGATGATAATGATGATGATGTTAGTAACTCTTTTTAAAATGAAATAAGATAAAAGAATAGGTCTAATTAAATATTTACCTTTTGTTATATTTCATCGTTGACGATGACGACGACGACGATGATGATGATATGTGATGAAGATGATGATGATGATGATGTGTGATGATGAAAACGATGATGATGAAGATTATGATGTCTGATGATGAAGACGACGATGATAATGAAGACGATGATGATGAAGACGATGATGATGAAGACGATGATGAAGATGATTATGATGATGATGATGTTGATGATGATGGTATGAGGATGGTGAGGATGATGACGACGATGATGATGATGATAATAATGATTTTGATGATGACGATGGCAATGATGATGACGATAGCAATGATGATGATGATGACAATGATCATGAGGATTATGATTTTGAAAGCATGCATGGCTTGGCAATTTTCTTTTTAAATCAATTTCAAAATTAGAAAGGGCCCAATTCTTTTATAATCATTATAATCTTATTTGTGCCCTTTTTGAGCTTGGATTCAATATAAAAAAATATGATAGACCAATATGGTAACATTTTCGTCATCATTGTCATCACCATCATAAAAAAAAGGTCAAAATTTCCTAATAAAAGAAAGAAGAGAACAATGATTTATTATCACATACACTTTTGCTAAGAACCTTGACATATATCTTATTTAATAGCTATCAGGCACAATTATGATATTGAGGAGACTCAATCTTTGGTGGGTGGAATGACAACAATTAGGAGAGTCAAACTTTGGTGGGTGGAATGACAACATTTAAATGACTTAAGAAGCCATTGTTGTGGCAATATAACAAAGTCTAAATATCTAAAATGATTTTGATGTTTGTCACCAAACTTTAAAGTTGCGGTAAGATCAAAGATATATGAAAAATTTGGAATCTAATATATTTTCATGAGCCATAAGGTATGTAAAAGATTAAAAAAAACATTAATGTTATGTTCTACATTCTTAACATCTTTCAATGTTTACTACATTCTTCATATTGAATTTGGAAACATAAAAGTTATCTACAAAATTTAAAATCTAATATTTTCACTCTAGCAATAAACTAAGTAGAAATTTTGGACATCATTTTTGCTAACTACATTCTTCTATATAAATATCTTATTTAAATTAAACACTTTTTTAAAATAAACTTAAAACATTCAAAACAAAAATAAAATGATAAATTTTAAAATTTCATATAAAATATATTATGGAAAAATATTTCAAATATAAATAAAAAAAATAGGAAATAAGATAAAAGAATAGGTCTAATTAAATATTTACCTTTCATTATATTTGATCGTGGACGATGACGACGACGATGCTGAAGACGATGACGATGTTATAGACGATGATGATGATGATATGAAGTAATTAATTTGATCTAGGTTTGATTTTAATGATGGTGATGGAGATGAAGATGATGATGATGACGACGATGATGAATATGCTGATGATGACGATGAAGAAGATGATGATGATAATTATGATTTTGATGATGACGACGACGATGATGATGATATTTATGATTTTGATGATGGCGATGACAATGATAATGATGATGACAATGATCATGAGGATAACGATCTTCATCGATGAGGATGACGATGATGATGATGGTCATGATGATGAAGATGACGATGACGACGAAGATGATAATGAAGATGATGATGAGGGTGATTATGATGATGATGATTATGATGATTATGATGATTATGATATATGATGAAGATGATGATGATGACGATGATGAAGATGATGATGATAATTATGAATTTGATGACAACGACAACGACGATGATGATGATAATTATGATTTTGATGATGACGATGGCAATGATATTGATGATGACAATGTTCATGAGGATAACGATGTCATCTTCATCGATTATGATAAATATGATGATGTTGGTGATGATTATGTTGATGAGGATGACGATGATGATGATGGTCATGATGATGAAGACGACGATGACGACAATGATGATGATGAAGATGATGATGAAGATGATGATGAGGGTGATTATGATGATAATGATGATTATGATGATTATGATGATGATGATGATTATATATGATGATTATGATGATGATTATGATGATGATTATGATGATGCTGATGATGGTGAGGATGATGATGATGATGATACACATGATGATGATGTTGATGATGATAACGACGATGATGTCCGTAACTCTTTTTAAAAGGAAATAAGATAAAAGAATAGATATAATTAAATAATTACCTTTCATTATATTTCATCGTTGACGATGACGATGATGATGACGAAGACGATGACGATGCTACAGATGACAATGACGATGAAATGAAGTAGTAAATTTTGATCTAGGTTTAATTTTAATGATGATGATGGCGATGAAGATGATGACGATGATGATGATGATGATGGAGATGATGAAGATGATGATGATGACAATGATGATGATGATGATGAAGATGCTGATGATAATTATGATTTTGATGATGACGATGATGACGATGATGATGATAATTATGATTTTGATGATGATGATGACAATGATAATGATGATGACAATGATCATGAGGATATTTAATTTTCATTAATTATATTTCCTCATATTCTTCATCCAAGTCATTATCTGTATCATCAAATCCAGAGTCAACATTGTAAGGGTTGTCCATATCATCATCGTCATCATCATCAATTATTCCCATCATGTCATTATCGATATAAATTTCATCGACATTGTTTGCTACATCATCAGATTCAATTGTTTCTTGGAGTACATCTTCTGCTAGATCATCATCATCACCTAACTCATGTTGATCATGCTCTTTGTCATTGTATCCTTCTTCCAGAGAACCCTCTTCATTAGAATCATCTAGGTTATACTTTACTGGCCTTCCCCTTGGATTGTGTCTCACAACAAATGACCAGCCCACTTTACCTGGAACCTATGAGTAAAATACCTATTCACATTGGCTTGGAAGAACATGAGGCTCTATTCCTGGCTCAAACAACCTTGTGTTTACCATGGTAAATCCATTATCATGTTCAATAATAGTTCTATTGGGATCATGTTGATTCAATCGTAACCTGTACCATTTGACAACGAATAGAACTACCTTAAATGATTTAAATTCACACTGTATAATATATTCCAAATACCAATAGTATCAATTTTCTGAGACTTCTGGATGTCTGTCAGTTCTAGATGAAACATTGGTAACCTCAAAGACAACAGATATCCCAGAATCTGATGTTTTCTTTGTTTCATCCAATTTTTTGATCTGATATCTACCTCCACAAACCATAGACTTATGGTGTTTTACTTGCAATAAGCAATACAAAAAAATATTACACAACCATTCAGTCCTTATGCAGCAATACATAGAAAAGAAGAACATGTACGTCAAAATGTAATTTGAAAAATAAAATATTTAGAGGGATTTATTAATTATATGATTACCATTTTATCTTTTACACCATATTCAAAATCAATTTCCCTTTCTGTTATATTCCTATCTCCATTGTGTTGTGTCGCTTTTACCAATGAAGCCACACCTTCCCATGGTATTCCATGACTCGATTGTTCGCATCGTTCAATCCATACCTTCATCTAATCAAGATTGTTTGCGATGTATAAATTAATTGCATCCCATTATCGACCAATTGTTTAATGACAATAACCATTAAAATGAAAGAAAGGTGTAAATATCCTGAACAAAGTATATGCTCTTAATTGAATCAATTATAACTACAAAATACAATTAGAATATGAACTATATAATAAACATCCCTAGCTAATAATTACCTTTCATCTTCCTCAATATACCTTTCCCATTCAGTTTATCCCCTTCAAATTTGTTATTGGAGTCTGAATCACAAATGCGACGTAAATTGAGCTTTGACGCTAAAATAGGAACATTTTCACTAACATACAACATGTTTTGGTATATCGTATATCCTTCTATCATAGAAACCTTAGAATTTTTTTCGTTGTCTCACCAAAACCTTCATAAATTTCAAGTGCCTCTCAACCATCCACATGGACCTTGAGTGCATAGGTTTAGACAACTCAATCTCCTCAACTTGGTGTATGAGGTAGTGTTCCTGTGCATTGAAAAATGTTGATGGTAGATGCTTCTGCATTTCACACATGAGACGAGGAATTTCTCTCCTCCAATACTTTATATCTTCTTTATGGATTTCTTTAGATTTCAACCATCTACAAGTGACACAAACCAATAACAATATTTAACAAAAATAAACATTAAATTACAATATATGCTGAAATAGTGCACAAAAAAAAATATAAATTATACGGAGAATTAAAGAAACCCTAAGCACATGCAAGTAATCGCTAGTTACATCATGTATTTACCAAGATTATATATAACTTGTTTGACATTATTGTCAAAGTTGTCCAGGAGAGAGAGAGGTAGAACATACTGTATCAATATACAAACCACGCCATTTATTAAACAAATATTATACAAACAAGAAAAAAATTATACGCAGTAAAATGAAAAAATAAATTATATGGACATAACAATAATAATTACCTTGATGAACACATGCCAATCATGTGTTTTGTCCCCCGCAAAATCACCTTTTTTGGTTATGATATTCTTCAAGTTCACACAAAACCCAGTGGGAAATTTAATTTTCTGCATTACTTCTTTGACAACATTGCTTTGTTGCTCCATAAACATCCATGGAATTGAGTTTATATTAACTTGTTCTTTGTTGGTATGAAATTGGATGATGTCTTTCATTGCATGGTTGCTTTCTTGAATGTCTTTGCAAGCTTTCACAACTTTATCTTTATGTCCTCCTTAGCTCTAGTAGTCACCATAAGGTTTCAGTAACATTCTTTCCAATACGAATTGTATCAAACAAATGAGCAATTTGTAGGTGCTCATAGTAGGGAAACCTGTTGAATTGAATAGGATAACTTTTCATTCCTCGTGGAAGCCCATTAATTCCTTCATGATCACGATGGACATTATGAATATTAGTTTATAAATAAATTACATCATAAATCAAATATGTCCACTACAGTAAACAACTCACAATAAAAATTAAAATACATAACAATTCATATACGATGATCCATATGTACCATGATGACGATTTCTATTGTATTGCATCTTCCAAAATTGAGGTGTCATTATCCATGGTTTTAATGCAGTCTCCTACTTCCCATTGAAATTTTTTTTCAGTTATTCTATACCTGTGATTCTTAGAGAGGAAATGCCTATACTCATCAAACACCTCCTTTCTTAAGCTTTTTGAACAACGAGATTTTATCTTAGGACCACAAACTATACATGCAAATTTACCCTTTGTCTAAAGACCTACAATATTTATATATGGAATACCTATGTCAAATATATTCATATATAAACTATTCTAACTACTCCATATAATTAAATGCAATTAAAGTGGAACTTAAAATTACAAACCACAAAATGAAGTTAACCCAGGGGCATCATGTATTGTCCATACAACCATTGCATGGAATTGAAATTGACTTTGTCGTATTGGTCTAGATACGTCATACATAGTGATTCCATTCCATAGCTTCAGTAGCTCATATATAAGAGGTTTGATGTGTACATTCATATCTTTAACTTGGAACTTGCCTGATTGATTTGAAGTACATATAAAATATATCATTATGAGAACCACTAAGATATATAAACCATGAACAAGAGTAAAATAATAGATATATATATGAAATTAGGAAACATATTACGACAAATTAGAAGCCACAACTACATAATAAAACAGTTGTAGACAAAAAAACCTAGAATAATCATCGACAACATTATGTGCTCCCTCTTTATTGACAACCATGGAGGAATGTTATTGTTGATAACAAAAATAGACCACACCGTGTAAATGGATTTCATCTGTGCAAATGGATTAACACCATCTGTTGCCAAAGAAATCCTAAGACTACATGGTTCTTCTTTAAAGTGGGGCCACTTTTCCTCCATATCTCTAAAAGAAGAACCATCTACAGGAATTCGGATAACATCATCTTGACTTCTGTTCCTGGCATGGTAATCCATAAATTATGCTATGTTTTTTCACCTAAACAGTCGCTACAAACATGGAATTATGGGAATATAATGAAGAACCTTCTAACGCACATTTTTTGTTACTTTATCTGTACGATATCTACTTACATGACATTTCAGACATTCTGTTGCAAATTCAAGCTGATTATAATATATAACATGGTCATTGGGGCATGCATGAATTGCTTCATAATGCACTCCAATCTCTTTCATGATGGAAGATAAATCTTGATATGTGCAAGGTAAAATATTTGATGGTGGTAACAAAAATTCAGCTATTAAGCTACAAAAAAATTAAAAAAATAGTTAATGTAATAAATAAATAATATTAAAAATACACGCTTCATCTGTACGATGATCAATAATGAGTTAACAATACAATTATTAGAGGAATACAGATAAAATTTATCACAATCCTATATATGTGATGGATTATTTTACATACCTTAGCATCCGTGTGATTGCATTGTTTGAAAGACCATTTATAACCTTCAAGTTCATTATCAACAATACAACAGAGAGAAGATTTGTTTTGGAGCCTTCATAAAGGGGTTCATATGCCTTATCGAGAAGAGCGATATCATGAACATCATCAAAGTCATCATCATTTTCATTATCAACTTCATCGTCATCATCCATTCTAACATTAAATGAATCATGGATCAATGTATTTGTACCATCATCTTCAATTACATTATTGGTATGATCATCTTGTTCAATATGATCATTCATGTGTTCTCCATTAAACATACACGCTCCATGATCCTGATCTCGAACTTGTTCTTAAAGAACTTCCTCTGGACGATATGCTGAAGGGTGTCTTTCCTTTAATATAAATACATGGAAACATCAATAGATACACATTAATATATGAAAAATAAAAATAATACATACAATTACCAAAACAAAGAATATAATAAACTTTATAATGCTAAAACTACAAATGGATGATATTCATTCCCCCCCTCAGCATGTCCATGTTCCTTGTAGTGTTTTGTGGCTGTTGATATCAATATTATTCTCCTCTTAAATCTCTTGCATTGAGTACATGGACACTAACATTTTCCATCACCCCTTCGTTTCGCTGCCTCCCATAGTCTAGCAAGCAATTGTCAGTTGTCTTCGTTTGGATCCGGAATATTTCTATTTGACATTTTGTCACAAAATTTGTGAATAAATATAACTGGTTGTCTTAAAAAATCAAGTTCCACATATAAACATTTTGTCAAATGGAGAGAAGTTGAAGAATAAAAAATTCCCGGCAAACTGTCTGTCAAAGAAAAAAAAATCCCACAACCGCCCGTTGAAGAATAAAACAATTCCTGAAAACGTCCATCGAGGAACAAATAATTTTCATAAATCGTATGTCAAGGAACAAATAATTTCGCAAACTTTCGTTGCTTCTACAACAAACATGTCAAAATGTTTAAAAAAATTATATTTATAATGGCCGGATGCCAAATTTTTGGCACCTTGAACATAGTTACCATTGAAAGTATGGGACCAAAAATTTCAAAACTTTCAAACCTTACATTAATTTTTTTTTTTTAAAGCTACACATACCGTCGGATATCCAACACTAATGGGTCGAAAATTTGACACTCTCAGGCTGGATATGCAACATTTTTGGGTCGACATACCGTCAGATATTCGACACTATACCGTCAGATATTCGACACTCCAGGGCCGGATATTCGACACTCTGGTGAGTCGAATATTGGACACCTAATGTGTCAGATATTTGACGGCTCTATTCTACTTTCCTGGTCGTCGTTCTTTTCAATGATTGATGTTCAACACATTCGTATAAAATGTCAGATGACATCGGATTTCGGGTTCAAATCCTGTTGTGGGTGGATTTGGAGGTGGCCTGTCTCTAATGGAAGGTAAGTACTCATATAATCCACATTTGTATTCAATTTTTGTTTGTTTTTGTTAATTCATAGTTTTTATATTTGTTAAAAACTTAAAACAAATTTAATAAAAAAAATTGAAATAAATCAAAGAATGATATATTAAATCAATTTGTAATTGGTTGTTTTAATCTTAATAGATGACATGAATGTTCAAGATACTGTGAAAAATGAACCAAACCCAAACACAGACACAAACACAAACATAAACACAAACCCAAACCCAAACCCAGAGGGGGAACAAGACCGGAATGCACAGATTCTGGCTCGTTTGGGTGCATTGAGGCTCCTTGGCTCATATTTTAGAGGGGGGGGTCATTTGAGACAATATTTAGCTAAGGCATTGGACACCATAACAAACACAATTGTTGAAGCCCAAGGAGCTCTGTACAACATTAGCTCATATAGAGAATCCATGAGGCAATACTATTCCGATGGTTTGAGTTATAAAGACATCAAAAATCTAAATATTACAAAAGACCAATTTTTTTCATTATTATGGGACCCTAGCACCGGATTGGTTCCACCCACTAGTCAAGCACACATTTACATAGACTGGTGCATGGAACCAATTGTGAAAGCCAATTGGATGGATCATTGGTATATGGTCTTCGATGAAGACCTTCATGGGAATAGGGACATCCCATTTTATTTCCTGAGGAAATTGTATGCAGAATTCATCCTAAGGAAACATGTTAACTATTTCAATATTTTATATTTCCAGGGTGTTGTTCATAGGATTCCCCAAATATGGAAGGGGCCAGGACGAATCCTAACCATGTGCCACGCTCTCCACGCACACCAAAACCCATTCGGGTATATCCTCCTGCGGTCCTATGATTGAGGATACACAAGAGGCCTTATTTGACTTAACAGATACATTGCTTCAGCATGGGACTGATGTCCAAGGCAATGTAGGCCAAGAGGTTTTGCACTTCTAAGGCCGACCAATCGCACAATAAGGATCCATCTACAGATCACACTAGAGACGCAGAGCGTTCAGAGAGTTGTGTTACTCCACACCCTTGCATAGCGTGTGGAGGCATATGTTATGTCCCTGCTTTAGAGTTCTGGGACAATGGATTACTTCGATTTGTAAGTAAAACTCATTATTTGCATATTATATTTTGTTTTATATCAGAATTTTCAATTGTTTCGCAATTTATTTCTATTTAATTATCTAACAAATTATGTGAACAAATATATAGCTGGTGTCCCATGACACCCCAGATTCGCATAGTCCATCAATTAATGTTGAGAACATTGATGCAGCAATCAATATTGCATATGGGTTTGGTTCTTCACCATTAGCTATAAGAACTATACTTTTTAATTTGTCAACATTATTTACATATTTATAGTAGAGATTGTAACATTAAATACATCCTAATCTTGATACAATATGTTTTATGCAGAGTGAGTAGGATGAGTAGGTTGAATCCCATCCTAGTCCCTCTCATGTAGAGGTAGATTCCCAGATGCAGGTATTTTTTTAAATATGCTTTTAATTATGCTTTTAAATATGCTTTTAATTACGTTTCACTTTCTTTGAAAAAATCATTTTTCGTCCATCCTGTATATGTCTCATTTTCTTTGTATTATCTGACATTGACATATGTTACTTTATGCAGGCATCTATTGAGCCATTAGTGCTTGAAGAGAACCAATACGAGGTTTTTGTTGACCCACCTCTTCCCCCCTGCTAGGAACATGTATGTTTCGCTTTTTTTGAAAAGATCATTTTTCGTCCATGTAGTATATATGTCTATGATTATTTTTGTTATCTGATTTTGACATATTTTATTTTATGTAGGATTATAATGAGGCATTGGTGCTTGAAGACCACCAAATCGATGACCCACCTCTAATGAGCTAGCATGTACATTTATGTATCACTTTCTTTCAATTGTGATTTTAATGATTCAACATGTACTTTAATTTTTTGAAATTTTCTAATTGTATCTTTATCCTTTTGTACGTAGGAATGTGATTTTGATGAATATGTCCAAAAAGTGAACTTCTTCGCTAATGCATGTAGAAATCATTTTACCTCGTTGCTAGTTGATCGACCCACTGGTTACACACCTCCTCGCGTCCCCTAGGTATATTTATATATTACAACTCTTGCTTATATTGCTTTTTGTACATGCAAGTATCTTTTCCTTGTTTTCCCCATTGATATTGTTAGAATATAATCCGTAGGATTATATATTGTAAATAAATAAATAAATCTGAATAGTAGGAAGCCGAAAAGGCTGGGTGGAAGGTGAAACACAACCCTCATATCAATTATATAAATATATGCATTGGCATTGGAATAATATAGAGTCGGAAGTTATACCTATCAGTGGTATCAGAGTGGTGCCATAACTCCTGCCTGTTGCCAGTCTGTTCATTCATCTACCCTTTCCTCAGTCTACAGATTGCATGCATTGGTGCATGTGCTGGCTGCTCTAATGCTCCACTCAGCCCCATCCATCCTCTGCATGATGTGATAATCCGCTCCCTTTGCTGCACTATTGCACTTTTTTGTGAAGGAATATAGAAAACCTAATTTTCTGTGCGTACTCTCATTCTACTGCTATAGATTGATCCATAGTGTTGAAGACCAGCACACTCTTCTCTACACCTTGATTTTCTTCCCCACGATGGCGTGAAAAATCCTTTGTGTCCGTTGTATTAATGTAACCCTTATTTACATGTGTTTTTTTCTCTCTCGGGCTTCTCCATAGTCCACAGGATTTATAACCAGACTGGAACAGGCGAGGCCAACCCTACAATTGAGCTGCGATATAAGAAGTATCTGGAGAAACTGTGACCTCTAAGCGCAGATGCTATGAGATGCTGCGATTTTATGTGGAGTGAGATGCTGTGATTTCATGTGGAGTGAGATGCTGCAATTTCAATGTGGAGTCTGTCCACGACCACGTGATGACCTACGAATTTTTTGTGAAGGCTGACTGATATATGGTGAAGTCTGATATCTGCGTTGATATCTCTTCTCAAGACTGATATATCATAATGATATATATTGCGTTGATATATAATGTGTTGGAGATAATGCGTTATGCATTCACTATGATAGATATGCTTACATGATATATGTTGTTGTTGCTTCTGCGATTGCGATATGTTATAGATATGCACTCATGCGCTGGGGAGACGTTACCTCTGGCACCAATTTTCTGAGCAAACCCTAATTTTCTGAGAGACTATTACCTGCATGGAGTGACTGCTACCTGGGTGGAGAGACTGCTGCATGGAGAGACTGCTGCCTGCATGGAGTGACTGTTTCCTACATGGAGAGACTACTGCGTGAATGATGAGTCTGTAAATGCATTGGTCCCATTCTGCCTTTGCGCGTTTTCCATCTCTTTTTTTTTGTGCTGCGACCTGCCAAGAAAACTGCTGCCGGTTCTTTGAAGTTCAATTTCTGAAGACTGACAGTGTATATTCAGCGCCTTTTTCAAAAGCGTGGAGGTAAAACTCTGGTGACAGTTGGGAATACAAAAAAAAAACCCTAAATTAACCCTAGATTTTTGTGTGAAGTCTATGGTTGGTCACTATGTATTGATGAATTGTGACTGCTATCGTGACTGCCTACTATGGTGACTGCTCGTGAATGTGTGATGCACTTCACATCTTGGTTGTAGATTAAAGCTTTACTTTGAATATTTTTCATCACAAATACTACTGTATGTATGCTGCTTCTTGTTTCCTGAACTTGGCAAATGAGCTATGACTGCTGCGTTTTACTTGTACACTTTGTTGTGTATTTAATGAGCTCTTGATTGCTACTTGATACTGTGTGGAAGATATATGTTGTTTCTGGTGTATTGAAGACCCCATTGAATGATACATGTCGCTGGTGTTTTGAGATGCAATCTTGAAATGTGTAAACCTAGACTGCTGCAACATCCACTTGAAGATTGAGGTTGTGACCACATTCTACGTGAAAAGATATTGCTGAGACTTCCCATCTAATTGACAACATATTTTCTCTGTCATTGTATCATTTTTAAAACTTGAAGTTGAGATATTAACATTGTATTCACCTTGGTAGAGACTGTAGACCTGCAAGGTTTTTGTTTTTCTCTATTATCTCATTATATTTTTCATATTAAGTTCATTACACTAACAGTTGTAAAAGATGCAATGTATAGCATCTATAGTTGGTGCCACTCTCACTGGAAAAGACACCTATTCATAATGGTGGAGGAAGATCAAATATTCCTTCATCTACAATGACCTTTGGGACGGCATTTGTGAAGGCACCACAATAGAGACAGCAGCCGAAAAGACCATAACCAGAGACCCTGAACCTCCGGAATTCGAGAAAGAGAAGGCCATTTGGAGAACAAAAGACAAGAAATCTTTAGCAGTAATCACTGCCACAGTCAGTGAAGAGGTGAGCCAGCACATATTGCCTACAAAATCATGTTTTGAAGCTCTAAAAACATTAAAAGAACTATATGATTCACACTCTAAAATGGAAGTTATTCAACTAATGTTAAAATTATTCAGTCTTGAAGTAAAAGATAATGATCCCATGTTAGTTGCCTCTGAAATCAAAGCCATCATGCACAAGATTCAAGCCTCTGGTATGAAACCATATCTTCCTCTTGTAGCATTTGTAAAATCTTTGTATCCTACTCACTCCAACTATCTTGAGTCATTGCAAGCTAGTGACAAGTTCAAATCACTGACATTTGCCACCCTAGTAGAGAATATAGCTGACAGAGAGAAAGCCTTTGGTAAGAAGACAACCGAGCATACTGGAGAATCTCTTTGCTTTTCTCAAAAAGCAAAGAACCACACCAAAGACCAATCCAAAGATCATCCCAAAGGAGAAAGCATCAAGAGAGGTAGAGGAAGAAGAAACTTCAGAGGCAAAGGGGGTAGAAACAACTTCACCAAAAGATCAGATTTGCAGTGAAAGCGTTGTGGAAAGACTGGGCACACATCAGATCAGTGTTGGGCTTTGTGGGACTCCATCAAAGACAAGCACAACCAAAAGAAATATGATAATAAAAATCAAGATGCTAGTAAATCTTCTGATTCTGCTCATTGTATTGTTGCACATTGTAATCTTGGAATTAATGAAATGACTTCTCTTTCATCTTACAAATATTTTTGGCTACTTGATACTAGTGCAACATCACACATGACATTTAGAAAATATTGCTTTGAAGAACTTAATGAAACAATAGATGGCATAGTTTACTTTGAAGATAAGTCTAGTCTTAAACCAAAGGGAATGGGCACAATTCGACTGAAGATGCCTGGATTCCCTGATTTCTTGTTGAAGAATGTCCTTTATCTTCCAGAGTTGCAGAGAATCCTGTTGTCCTTGGTGGAGATTCGATAGCGAGGCCATTCCATCCACATGTTTGATGGAATCGTTGAAATAAGAAAGTACTCTAACAACCAAGTCATCATGACTGGATACGAAGATAGGAAGCTGCTGAAACTTAACGGTTCATCTGCAAGAGTTCAAAACTATGCCTGCGTCTCTCAACATGGAGAAGGTAATTTGTCATCTAGTTCATTGTGGCATGCAAGATTTGGTCATCTAAATTATAACAGTCTTCGTTTGTTGAGAAAGAATGGTGTATTTGGTTTGCCCACCATTCCCAAAGAGAAGAACAAATGTGATGCATGTATATTAGGGAAACACAGTAAGCTGCCATTCCATGAATCTAATTTTAGAGCAAGTAGGAAATTAGAATTAGTGCATTCTGATTTATGTGGCCCAATGCCAACTCCTTCTAAACATGGGAATAAGTATTTTATGACATTTTTTGATGACTACTCAAGAATGTGTTGGATTTACTGTTTAAAGACAAAATCAGAAGCATTTCAAACATTCAAAGACTTTCATGCATTGATAGAAAAACAAGCACAATAAAAAATTGGTACACTTCGTACTGATAATGGGAAAGAGTACACTTCAAATGCTTTTGAAGATTATCTTCGCCAACATGGAATTTCACATCAGACTACAGTTCCCTACAATCCTCAACAAAATGGTGTAGCAGAAAGAATGAATAGAACCATAATGAATATGGTTCGCTCAATGATGTTTTTCAAGAATGTAAAACTAATGTTTTGGGGTGAGGTAGTAAAATGTGCAGCATATTTGAGAAACAGAAGTCCCTCAAATGCTCTTGATAACAAGACTCCACATGAAATGTGGTTTGGCCATATCCCTTCAGTCAGGCATCTCATAGTTTTTGGTTCCACCTGTTATGCCTTGACTCCAAAGGAGAAAAGAAACAAGCTTGGTGCTCGAAGCAGAAAATGCATTTTCCTGGGGTACGAAGAATACTCCAAGCCATACCATCTATATGATGAGGTAAACAAGAAATTTGTTATTTCCAGAGATGTCATTTTTCTTGAAACTAATAAAAATGACCAGTCCATTGAGAGACAGCTTGATCATTTGGAAAATTATCTTCATCCAAACACATATTCTAAAAATGAATATGAAATTCCAAACTTTGAAGGCGGGATTCCTATTTTGGATCAACCTTTGGAATTTCCATATGAAGCACCAACTCCCCCGCATGAAGAAGTTCCTTCTACTTCATCTGAACAAGAGGTTCAACTGGATGATGTGATTGAGAGAATTGAAAGACTCTCAATCAATGATGAAGCATCACCAGCTGATCAACCAGGACCATCATGGAAGATTCCTAAATGGGCCACAAAGACACTTGAAAGTGTCCATCAGGATGAAGTTGGAAAGACGCGAACGAGAAGTTCAAAAATACATGGAGGAGAAGCAGATAATTCAGGTGATGACATGTATGTATCATTTGATTGTGAATTTAATTTATCTACTAACTTTGAACCAACTTAATTTGAAGAAGCTTCTACTCAAGTTGAGTGGAAAGAAGCTACGTAGAATGAGTATGATGCACTCATGAAGAATGGAACTTGGAAGCTGGTTGACCCTCCAGTTGGAACCAAACCAATTGGCTGCAAGTGGGTGTACAAGAACAAATACAAATCAGATGGCTCACTTGACAAGCACAAAGCGAGGCTTGTAGCAAAAGGCTATGCACAGAAAGAAGGAATTGACTATGAAGAAACTTTTTCTCCTATAGCAAAATGGGCTACCATCCGAACCTTACTCTCTTTAGCTGCTCATAAAGGGTGGAAAGTTCATCAAATGGATGTGAAGACTGCTTTCTTGAATGGAGACTTGAAAGAGAATGTCTTCATGTCTCAGCCAGAATGCTTTGTTGTGAAAGGAAAAGAACAAAACGTATGCAAGCTTGTCAAATCCTTGTATGGCCTAAAACAAGCACCTCACGCATGGTATGAAAAGTTAACCGAGCATATTTTGAAGTTAAATTTCGAACATTTTGATCTTGATGATGCAACACTGTTTATAAAGAAAGTTGGAAGATCTGTTGTGTATCTTGTGGTGTACGTAGATGATCTTTTGATGATAGGGAACAATGATAGCTATATAGCATCCATAAAGAAAGATTTGAAAAAGATCTTTGAAATGACAAATATGGGACATCTCCACTATTACTTAGGAATTGAAGTCACTCAACATCCTAAGTATATTTTCCTATCTCAGAAAAAATATGTTGGAGAACTACTAAACAAATTTTGCATGACAGAATGCAACCCTATATCTACTCCAATGGAACAGAAAATGAAGCTCACATCAAGTGAAGGAAAAGAATTTGAGGATGCGACCAAGTATCAACAACTTGTAGGAATCCTTATCTACCTTACAACAACTAGACCAGATATTTCTTATGTTGTTGGCATACTTTCAAGGTTCATGCATAAACCTTGTGAAGGACACTGTTCCGCTGCAAAAAGAGTTCTAAGATACTTGAAGGGGACTCAAGACGTTGGACTCAAGTACTCTAAAGTGGATGACTTCAAACTTATTGGGTACTCAGACTCAGATTTTGATGGTGATAAGGAGACAAGAGTATCAACTTCTGGATACACTATGAGTCTTGGATCAGCAGCTGTCTCATGGAGATCACGTAAACAGTCAGTTCCGGCAGATTCAACAACAGAAGCAGAATATGTGGCTGCAGCTGAAGAAACAAAAGAAATAGTATGGCTCAGGAAGATACTTGAAGATTTGCAAGAAAAGCAAGAGGACTCCACACCATTATTGATCGACAATACTTCTGCAATCAAGCTGGCTAAGAATCCTAGATTCCATGATCGAACCAAACACATCAACACAAAGTATCATTTGATTCAACATCATGTAGAGGCCAAGACAATCCATCTTTGACATTGTTCCACAAATGATCAAATTGCAGACATCTTCACCAAAGCGCTTGGACAAGAAAAGTTTGAAAGATTCAGAAACATGCTCGGACTTACGAATACCCCTTCGGATTAAGAGGGGGATTGTTAGAATATAATCCGTAGGGATTATATATTGTAAGTAAATAAATAAATCTGAATAGTAGGAAGCCGAAAAGGATGGGTGGAAGGTGAAACACAACCGTCATATCAATTGTATAAATATATGCATTGGCAATGGAATAATATATAATCGGGAGTTATACCTATCAGTGGTGGCCTCTATATATGTTGACATTGACATGTATATTTATTTATGTAGTTTTATAGTGAGCGAGTGGTTATTGAAGAGAACCCAATTGGGGTCCTTTCTCACCCACCTCTCCCCCCCCAATGTACCTATATGTCTCTATTTCTTTGAAAAAGTCATTATCCCTCCATGTTGTATATGTCTCATTTTCTTTGTATTATCTGAAATTGAAATATGTTACTTTATGCAGGCATCTATTGATCCAGTGGTGCTTGAAAAGCACCAAAGCGAGATTGTTAGTGACCCACCTCTTCCCCCCCACCAAGTACATGTATGTTTCGCTTTCTTTAACAACATCATTTTTCATCTATGTAGTATATATCTCTCTAATTCTTTTTATTATCTGAAATTGACATATGTTACTTTATGCAGGCTTCTAGTGAGGCATCGCTTCTTGAAGAGCACCAAATCGATGACCCACCTCTGATGAGCCAGCAGGTACATTTATGTATCGCTTTCTTTGTATGTTTATGTATCTCTTTCTCTGATTTGGTGCTTTATCTTTATGCGTTTTTGTTCATTTATGTATCTCTTTGACAT
>LPNX010596581.1:0-17289 GCA_001517045.1 Pseudotsuga menziesii | reverse complement strand
TTGGGGAACCCCCCCCCCCCCCCCCCCCCCACCCCCGCCCCTCCAAGTACATGTATGTTTTGCTTTCTCCGAAAACAATATTTTCCATCCATGTAGTCTATATGTCTCTGATTATTTTTATTATCTAAAATTGACATATGTTACTTTATGCAGGCTTCTAGTGAGACGTCAGTGCTTGAAGAGCACCAAATCGGTGACCCACCTTTGACGAGCCAGTAGGTACATTTATGTATCGCTTTCTCTGATTTGGTGCTTGAAGAGCACCAAATCGGTGACCCGCCTCTTCCCCCCAATGTACATGTATATTTGTTGACATTGGCATATATATATTTTTTATGCATCTTGATAGTGAACAAGTGGTGCTTGAAGAGCACCCAATCGGGGTCCCTACTAGTGAGGCACCACAACCCACCATTACTTACTCACATACTGTAAGTAAAAATGTTATATTGGTTTGGAATTTGAACAAATGTACATAGAATTTTTATAGGTTCGTCAACTAACTTACAAATTTTGGTTTTTCTGCTGTCTCTACTGATGCGAACTATTAGGGGGGATACATAGATGTAACTTTTTATTTTTATACACACAAATGTACAGTTTTATCCACTATTTTGTATTATGGCCATGTGTCATGCCAATTTTTATAACATTATTTGTATACATATATAATATAAAGAAAGGTTCAAATTTATACATATATGGTTCACTTCATCTTGGAACATGATATGTGTGGTTCACCTATGTGATATAATGATATGTGCGGTTTACATGTGTGCTAGTATAAATTTTCAATTCTTAAAGGAAGAATTTATGACTCGTCCAACTAATATCAAGTAACAATTAAGTAAATCATGGGAGATAATCACTAGACACCATAACGATAACCATACCATAAAACTACCTAAATTTAACTATCATCAAATTTTTAACATTATGGCTATCCTCAACTTTTTAACATCATAACCATACCAAAAACTACCTAAATCACATACACTAACATCATAACACTAAAGTTACATGTGTTTCTACTTCTAAGTCATGCATGCATGTGTAATATACCATATCATACCCTACAATACCCTATGATACTAAAATCATACCATACTAACATACAATAGAATACCATAACATAACATACTAACATCATACCATACTAACATACCATACCATACCATACCCTACAATACTAACATCATACCCTGAAATACCCTATAATAACATAACATGTACCATAACATACTAACATTGTACCATACTAGCATACCATACCCTAGTGATAGCATACAATCTAGTGTTCATGAAACCCTAGTTGGTTTTCAATATCTACATGTCCATGTGTTTCTAGTTCCAACTCATAACTTGTAAAGAGGTCATTAAACCCTAGTTCCATCCCATAACTTTTCAACCATAGTGATAACATGCAATTTGTAGTTCATGAAAACCTAGTTGGTTTCCAATTTGTACATGTACATGTGTTTCTAGTTCCATCTCATAACTTGTAAAGAGGTCACTAAACCCTAGTTCCATCTCATAACTTGTCAACCTTAGTGATAGCATGCAATTTGTAGTTCATGAAACCCTAGTTGATTTTCAATTTGTACATGTACATGTGTTTCTAGTTCCATCTCATAACTTGTAAAGAGGTCACTAAATCCTAGTTCCATGTCATAACTTGTCAACTGTAGTGATAGCATGCAATTTCGTGTTCATGAAAACATAGTTTGTTTTCAATATATATATATATGCTGATGTGTTTATAGTTCCATATCATAACTTGTAAATAGGTCATTAAACCCTAGTTCCATCTCATAACTTATCAACCATAGTGATAACATGCAATTTGTAGTTCATGAAACCCTAGTTGTTTTCCAATTTGTACATGTACATGTGTTTCTAGTTGCATCTCATAACTTGTAAAGAGGTCACTAAACCCCAGTTCCATCTCATAACTTGTAAAGAGGTCACTAAACCCCAGTTCCATCTCATAACTTGTCAACCCTAGTGATAGCAAGCAATTTGGTGTTCATGAAACCCTAGTTGGTTTTCAATATGTACATGTCCATGTGTCTCTTGTTCCATCTCATAACTTGTAAAGTGGTCATTAAACCCTATTTCCATCGCATAACTTGTCAATGATAGTGATAGCATGCAATTTGTAGTTCATGAAACCCTAGTTGTTTTCCAATTTGTACTATGTACATGTCTTTCTAGTTCAATCTCATAACTTGTAAACAGGTCACTAAACCCTAGTTCCAAGTCATAACTTGTCAACCCTAGTGATAGCATGCAATTTGGTGTTTATGAAACAATAGTTGGTTTTCAATATGTACATGTCCATGTGTTTCTACTTCCATCTCATAACTTGTAAAGAGGTCACTAAACCGTAGTTCCATGTCATAACTTATCAACCCTACTGATAGCATGCAATTTGGTGTTCATGAAACCCTAGTTGTTTTTTAATATGTACATGTCCATGTGTTTCTAGTTCCATCTCATAACTTGTAAAGAGGTCACTAAACCCTAGTTCCATCTCATAACTTGTCAACCATAGTGATAGCATGTAATTTGTAGTTCATGAAACCCTAGTTGTTTTCCAATTTGTACATGTACATGTGTTTCTAGTTCCATCTCATAAATTGTAAAGAGGTCACTAAACCCTAGTTCCATGTCATTACTTGTCAAACCTACTGATAGCATGAAATTTGGTGTTCATCAAACCCTAGCTGGTTTTCAATATGTACATGCCCATGTGTTTCTAGATCCATCTCATAACTTGTAAAGAGGTCATTAACCCTAGTTCCATCTCATAACTTGTCAGCCATAGTGATAGCATGCAATTTGTAGTTCATGAAACCCTAGTTGGTTTCCAATTTGCACATGTACATGTGTTTCTAGTTCCATCTCATAACTTGTCAACATTAGTGATAGAAAGCAATTTGTAGTTCATGAAACCCTAGTTGGTTTTCAATTTGTACATGTACATGTGTTTCTAGTTCCATCTCATACTTGTAAAGAGGTCACTAAACCCTAGTTCCATGTCATAACTTGTCAACACTAGTGATAGCATGCAATTTGGTGTTCATGAAACGCTAGTTGGTTTTCAATATGTACATGTCCATGTGTTTCTAGTTCCATCTCATAACTTGTAAAGAGGTCACTAAATCCTAGTTCCATCCCATAACTTGTCAACCATAGTGATAGCATGCAATTTGTAGTTCATGAAACCATAGTTGTTTTCTAATTTGTACATGTACATGTGTTTCTAGTTCCATCTCATAACTTTTAAAGAGGTCACTAAACCCTAGTTCCATCTCATAACTTATCACCTTAGTGATAGCATGAAATTTGGTGTACATGAAACCCTAGTTGGTTTTCAATTTGTACATGTACATGTGTTTCTAGTTCTATCTCATAACTCTTAAAGAGGTCACTAAACCCTAGTTCCATGTCATAATTTTTTAACCCTAGTGATAGCATGCAATTTGGTGTTCATGAAACCCTAATTGGTTTTCAATATGTACATGTCCATGTGTTTCTAGTTCCATCTCATAACTTGTAAAGAGGTCATTAAACCCTAGTTCCATCTCATAACTTGTCAACCATAGTGATAGCATGCAATTTATAATTCATGAAACCCTAGTTGTTTTCCAATTTGTACATGTACATGTGTTTCTAGTTCCATCTCCTAACTTGTAAAGAGGTCAGTAAACCCTAGTTCCATCTCATAACTTGTCAACCCTAGTGATAGCATGCAATTTGGTGTTCATGAAACCCTAGTTGGTTTTCAATATGTACATGTCCATGTGTTTCTAGTTCCATCTCATAACTTCTAAAGAGATCACTAAACCCTAGTTCCATGCCATAACTTGTCAACCCTAGTGATAGCATGCAATTTGGTGTTCATGAAACCCTAGTTGGTTTTCAATATGTACATGTCCATGTGTTTCTAGTTCCATCTCATAACTTCTAAAGAGATCACTAAACCCTAGTTCCATGCCATAACTTGTCAACCCTAGTGATAGCATGCAATTTGGTGTTCATGAAACCCTAGTTGGTTTTCAATATGTACATGTCCATGTGTTTCTAGTTCCATCTCATAACTTCTAAAGAGATCACTAAACCCTAGTTCCATGCCATAACTTGTCAACCCTAGTGATAGCATGCAATTTGGTGTTCATGAAACCCTAGTTGGTTTTCAATATGTACATGTCCATGTGTTTCTAGTTCCATCTCATAACTTCTAAAGAGATCACTAAACCCTAGTTCCATGCCATAACTTGTCAACCCTAGTGATAGCATGCAATTTGGTGTTCATGAAACCCTAGTTGGTTTTCAATATGTACATGTCCATGTGTTTCTAGTTCCATCTCATAACTTGTAAAGAGCTCACTAAACTCTAGTTCCATCTCATACGTTGTCAACCATAGTGATAGCATGCAATTTGTAGTTCATGAAACCCTAGTTGATTTCCAATTTGTACATGTACATGTGTTTCTAGTTCCATCTCATAACTTGTAAAGAGGTCACTAAACCCTAGTTCAATCTCATAACTTGTCAACCCTAGTGATAGCATGCAATTTGGTGTTCATGAATCCCTAGTTGATTTTCAATATGTACATGTCCATGTGTTTCTAATTCCATCTCATAACTTGTAAAGAGGTCACTAAACCCTAGCGATAGTAAGGAATTTGGTGTTCATGAAACCCTAGTTGGTTTTCAATATGTACATGTACATGTATTTCTAGTTCCATCTCATAACTTGTAAAGAGGTCACTAAACCCTATTTCCATCTCATAACTTGTCAACCCTAGTGATAGCATGCAATTTGGTGTTCATGAAACACTAGTTGGTTTTCAATATGTACATGTCCATGTGTTTCTAGTTCCATCTCATAACTTGTCAACCATAGTGATAGGATGCAATTTGTAGTTCATGAAACCCTAGTTGTTTTCCAATTTGTACATGTACATGTGTTTCTAGTTCCATCTCATAACTTGTAAAGAGGTCACTAAACCCTGGTTCCATGTCATAACTTTTCAACCCTAGTGATAGCATGCAATTTGTAGTTCATGAAACCCTAGTTGTTTTTCAATTTGTACATGTACATATGTTTCTAGTTCCATCTCATAACTTGTAAGAGGCACGGTCGATGGTTTTGCAGAGTTGACCCACCAATGTAAAAATTTCATTGAAGGAAACTGAGCAAAAACCTAGTTTATGAAATCAATGCACAGTGAAGTCACTGGTCCTTGAAAATAGGAGGGAGAGGGCCACCTAGAGGTATTTGCATGCCAGGAGACCAACGGAGTCGACGGTTATTTGATCCAACCTCCATTTTCTGAGTTATGTCAAGTTGAAATTCGCGTGAAAATGTCGCTCAGGGACACTTGATGATTTCCGATCCAGGAGCGAAAAAACAAACGGAGCAGCAAAATTGCATGTAGTTTTCTCCTGCAAGTGTGTGTGGGAAAGGCTGATATGGGAACCCTACCAACACAATCATTGTCGATGGTTTTCATGCATTGTACCCCAAATGAAATAGTTGCAAGAGTTCACCCAACAATGTAATTAAATGTATATTAAACTAAAAACATAAAAAATGTAAATTTCAAGAAGTCGAGAGCATGTTATTTTTCGATTTCTATTTGTCAGTGTCTAAAGACATCGTTCTTGGCACCTCCAATGTGCCATAAATGGTGTTTGTATCCTAGTAACACAAAAGGCTAGACATTAGTAACATCATAAGAAAAAAATAGAACCCAATGAAAATGTACAAACATGATTTATAGATAACTCACCTGAGGTTGTACGATCATGTTTATAGTGTACAGTATCCTCTGAATAATATTATGTTTGTGAATGGTACCCGTCAATCACAGGGTTATTACATTGGGAATAAACTAAGGCTAAATAATTGAAATTGTTCTTCAGCAATCACTTTAAAGGTTAAATAATGCACCTAACAATGCACTCAGACAAGTAGGCCATCCAAATCATCTCTACTATCGATGGTGTCCATCAATCTTTCGTGCTCTATATAAGGTAGCAAGTATCATACATGTGACCTATTTTTGTAACTAAGTGTGTGCAGCTTGATGTTTATACCAACTAATAGGTTGGTGAAGTGGTATACAATATCTTTTGGTCTATAATCCTGATATACATACCCACCCTTCATTTTCTATTGTGTTGCAAGTGTCAAGTACTCCCCTTTTATAACTATTGATCCAGTTGGGAATTTAATATTTTCATCATCTGTAACACGTTTGAGAATGTTTTGTTTCCCCTCTAAGCAATGTGCCAACCAATAGCCAGATTCCCATTCATTATTTTTTGGGACAACCACTGCATATATATGACCTATGAAAGGAAATACGTCGAGTTAATAATACATTTTTTAAATAAGGTCTTGCATTTATAATTTCTACATAGGTCAAGTAAACAATAAATATATGCATTTTCTTATTTAGGTACTACTCATGTACCTTCTTGTATGAGATTAGATATGCGATCATAGTCTGTAGAAATATGGGTCTGATCTTTTTCCAAATGGTCTATTTCATTAACCCTGTTGAAATTGGTGCCAAGTGTCACTCAATCCCATGTATCAATGGTATCTATATACTCACAATCATCCCATTAATCGATGCTACAGGAACTACAAACGCAAGCCTTCAATCTTGTCCAAATTTGTAGGGCCAAGTTGTTTGATCTTCTAATTAAATGAAACTATCGAGTTCTATGCACTGTGTTCACCTGATGTGTTTGTGATCGGTCCACATTTGTCACCTCCCAGAATATTCTCCTCACTAGGTGTTTCCTTGTTGCTTGTTCTCCCATGATAAATGCACACCATTTCACTATAGATGCAGCCTTTCGAAGGAGAGCACCTGTAAACTTCATCTCTTCCCTTCGAAGGGTAGCTTTTATGCATGCACCAGCACCATCGTTCTCTCCTTTGCCATGACCAATTTAAAAGTAGTTCCATACATGTGGAACCTTGTGTTTTATGTGCAACAAACAAAACCATTCAAATACACTTGCATTATTGAACTGTGCAGCACAACCATTTGACCAAATGAAATGATGATAAAATGGTATATCCATAGCTATTACATTATCATAGAATAATTTAAAGCAATGTTGCACGTAATCGATGTCATGGGTATGTTCATCATTTATGTAGAAGTGACTTTCTTTCAGTATCACATGTTTCTCTTCATTTCTATCTAACCCATGTTGATACGTGATATGAACCATTATGCTCACCTGCTCTGAGTGACAGTATTGACTTTGTATTTCATTTTGTGGTTGTATGGTGTAATTTTCCACAAATTCAACCACTGATAGTATTGTTCCAAGAGGGAAGGTGTCCCAGCATATTCTAAATTGCTCATCTTGTCATCGTGCCATATCGACATGTTGAATGTACTATTGGATCTTTCCACGAAAATTTGAAATAAAATCACATACTTGCACCTCGTGTAAAAAAATAAACAATGTTATAAAACAACATAAAAAGATGTGTACATGAATATTAATATGTCAATATTCAACAATTTACCTATCAAGTCACCAATTTAATCTTCATGCTTTATTTCCCATCATGTAGTGGATATGTCTCATACTGATAGTTCTTCTTCTTGACAATTGCATTCCCGAATGATTGATCTTCACTTTCATGGATGCAATCAGACCATAATGATAGCCCACCACAATTGTTGCAAGAACCGTCTACACATTGTTTTAAGTAATGTGTCTTCCCATCTTGCCTCAGACACATTATTCTATGGATGACATTGGCGGTACTATACTTGAGCATTCCTGCACATGGTTAGGATGCAAAAAAGACATATATTTGAAAATGTATGGTAATATAGGTAAAACTCTATGTGGTATATACAACAACAAGTATTTTGGATGGTATTGATTCTAACATACCAAGGCTTACATTTTTCAAAATATCTTTGCCCGAGTCTTATCTCTATGTGGGAAACTTTAAACATCTTGAACAGTTGAGTTTGTGTTATGTCAAGATAATTTTTAACATGAGGTTTATTGTTTCTAGAACCCCTACAATGTTTTAACACATCCTTCATGTTAG
The DNA here is from genome assembly GCA_001517045.1 of Pseudotsuga menziesii. Taxonomy (NCBI): domain Eukaryota; kingdom Viridiplantae; phylum Streptophyta; class Pinopsida; order Pinales; family Pinaceae; genus Pseudotsuga; species Pseudotsuga menziesii. The sequence continues at coordinate 9,182 of LPNX010596581.1, read as the reverse complement.
AAAAATTCCTAGTGTTATCGTGCCAAAACGTGTGCACTAGGCCCTATTGATGTATTTGTAACTTCGGAATGTATTCATCTATGTGTCTTATGTATTGTAACCCGATGTTTATCTTGGGATGTATATATAATGTAATTGAATCATGTTGTCATGCCCTGATGTTCCGATTGGGAGGATCAATAATGTAAACAAGTCATGTCAAGTCATTGTGGGTAACCCTCCGATTGTCTAAGGGTTAAAGTCCCCGCAGTTCTGGGGCACTAGGGTTATTAGACTCTCCTAGTAGAGGTCGTCCCTAGTAGGGTTTTAGTCATGCCAGGATTAGTATAAATAGAGAGTTGGACTCTGTATTTAGCATACATCACAAACACACTCAATTGTAGTGCATAGTTGAGGAAGGAGAAGACACTGGGGCTAGATAAGAGCTAGGTTACTGCTGTCAAGATATCACTTACTGTTTTGGGATTTTACTATTTTGGTGTTGATTCTATCTCTGAGGAAGTTGCAGGGTTTTCTCCATTTATGTTTTCCCTGAGGAAAAACATTGTGTTCATTGTCTCTTTTGTTTGACTGTTGTACTTGTTATTCTCTCAATTAAAGATCCTAATAATGCTAGCTTAATGTTGAAAAACTAACATGGTATCAGAGCTAACCTAAGAAGAAGACATTGTGCAGCTGCAGAAACTAGGGCTTCCTATTTTGTGGATCTCTCTCCACAGATTTTCAGCAAAATTAGGGTGGAATAGCTCTCCTCCCTAAGGTGCATCATTTTGTCGAAGCAGAATCCAATTCTGAGGTTTTTCAGTTTTGGACCTGACACTACTGCCAAAAATTTGGGCTTTTCACAGAAGAGGAATTTTTCAGTGAGCCCAGCCTAGATTGATATCCTTCCAAAATTGAAGTTAGAGATAAATTTCAAGGCATTTGGGTGGACAGAAATCCAAAAAAGAAAAACCCTAATTTACTCCTGATCTAGTACTGCGGGATTTCAGCTCCAAATCCAAATCTGGCATCTTGACCTGGTAATATCTAAATCTTTTGCATTTCCATTTGAGGTTCTCATTTTAAGATGTCTCATCACACCAAGCTTGATGAAAATCTTGAGGGAGCTGATAACTTCTGAGCCTAGAAGTATAGGATCTCCCTGGTGTTGGAAGAAAATGAGTTGGACTCCTACATCCATGAGGAGATCCCAGTTCCAGAGGGAGATGAGGAAAAGGTTTAGCACAAGAATAAGTTGGTTATGGAAAAGAGGATCATTACTTATTCTATCAAGGATCACCTTATCCCACAGGTATCCTCTCTTAAGAAACCTAAAGCTATGTTTGATTCCTTAACCAAATTGCTTGAAGGGAAGAACATAAACCAGAAGATGAACTTAAGGAACCAACTGAAGAATGTGAAGATTTAGAATGCAGAGACCATCTAGTATTACTTCACAAGGGTTTCTCAGATCAAGTAACAATTAGAAGCTGTAGATGAAGAAGTGGAGAATGTCTAATTGTGATGACAACACTGAATGGCCTTCCTAGGTCATGGGATTCATTCATCCAAGGAATCTGTGCCAGAAAGAAGTTAGTCAAATTCAGCAGACTATGGGAAGAATGTTCTCAAGAAGAATCTTGGATAGTAGCTCGAGAAGAGAATATGGGAAATGAAGATCAAGCTCTCACAGTCCACTCCAAGAAAGGCAGAAGAAGATCTCATCACTCCAAACGTAAGGATCCTCATCATAGAGATAACAGTAGAAGGGACCTATCTAAAATGATATGTTATACATTTGATGAAAGAGGACACTTTGCAAAATAATGTCCTAAGAACAAGGTTAACTCTCATAAGAAGAAGGGGAATAAGAGAAGACATCATGCTCATGCTACATAGGATGATGAGCCATCCAAGAAAAGAACCAAATATGAAAGTGAAAGTTCTTCCAATGAAGATGAATATGTTTTGATCTCCGCTCTTACGGGAAACATTACTCATGGAAGCACTGATTGGATTATAGACAGTGGGGCTTCCAAACATATGACAGGATTCAAGGAATCCTTTGTGAAACTTTCAGAACATGAATCACCTCACAAGGTGAATCTAGGAGATGACTACCAGTATCCAATAAAAGGTAGTGGGGAATCCTTCTATAAGCTAGACTCTAGAAAGTATATAACAATCAAGGAAGTTTTGTTTGTGCTGGGACTCAATAAGAACCTCCTCTCCATATCTGCACTATATGCAAAAGAAATGAGGGTTGCATTCATAGATGGTCAAGTCATCATGTGGCCAAAAGGAAAGACTATCAATGATGCGGTGGTGATTGGAGAACAAGAAGGATTGTACAAATTAAAGTGCCATCCAGAACAAGCATTGGTCCATGACATAGTAGAGCCAAGTGAACTTTGGCATAGAAGTCTTGCACATGTGCATTATAGAGCACTACCAATTGCAAGCAAAGCTGTTGAAGGTCTTCCAGAGTTCCAAGCAAAACATGATGGGGTCTGCAAAGGATGTGCGAAAGGAAAGAATACAAAGAAGACATTTTCTAGCAGTGAAAGCAAAGCCAAAGGAATCCTTGAAATCATCCACTCCGATGTATGCGGTCCTATGTCATCAAGCTCACTAAGTGGGTATGCATATTATGTTTCTTTTACTAATGATTTTTCTAGGAAGACATGGGTTTACTTCATGAAGAACAAAGATGAAGTATTCAGCAAATTCAAAGATTTCAAAGCCTTGATCGAGAACCACACTGAAAAGAAGATCAAGACTTTTCGATCAGACAATGGTGGAGAATTCACCTCAAATGAATTCAAAGAGCTATGCAAAGAATCAGGGATTAAAAGGAAGTTGTCCACTCCTTATAATCCACAATAGAATAGGATTGTGGAACGGAAGAACAGAACTATCATGGAAGCTGCAAGAGATATGCTTCATGATCAAGATCTTTATATGCATCTTTGGGCTAAAGCTGCTAGAATAGCGGTGTATGTACAGAACCGTACTCCACATAGAGTACTCGAGAACAAGACTCCTGAAGAAGTCTTCTCTAGTAAGAAACCATAAGTCAGCCATCTTAGAATATTCGGCTGTCCTGTATACATACACATTCCAAAAGAGAAGAGAACAAAATTAGATCCTTCCAGAAAGAAGGGTATATTTGTGGGATACTTTGAAAGCTTGAAGGCTTACATAATATATTTCCCGGGATACAAGAAGAATGAAATCATTAGGGATGTGACATTTGATGAAGACACAGCTTACAAGAAATCCAGAACAAGACCTGCTAAAGAACCTAAAGAAGCAGAAGCACCCAGAATTCATGATACAACCATGAATGAAGAAACTCAAGAATAAGATCGAAAATTTGAAGAACCACAAAGACCTGTAGATCCCCCTCTAGAGAAGAATCCTCATAAGATGAAACCTACTTGGGTGCATGAAATTATCAAAGGTGCGGAAAGATATGGGGCTCCAGAAGAGAATCACAAAGAAAGAAAGAGGACTAGATCCTGCTCCGGGTATGTAGCTTTACTATGTGATTTCATTGATAAAGAACCTTCCAGTTATCAAGAAGCGAAAGAACGGAAAGAATGGAAGGATTCTATGATCTAAGAGTATCAATCGATCATGAAGATTGTTGTTTGGGATATTGTTCCAAGACCAGAAGGGAAGTCAGTTGTAACTTCCAAATGGATCTACAAGATCAAACATGCTGCAAATGGTAGCATTGAAAAATATAAAGCAAGATTTGTGGCTCATGGTTTCTCTTAGAAAGAAGGAATAGATTATGAAGAAACCTTTGCACCTATAGCCAGATACACTTCCATCAGATTAGTAATTGCTCTAGCTGCAATGGTGAAATGGAAGATACACCAGATGGATGTCAAGACCGCTTTCTTGAATGGTGTAGTGGAAGAGGAAGTGTATGTAGAATAGCCACTCGGTTTTGAGACACATGACAGGGAGTCTCATGTGTGTAGATTGAAGAAAGCCCTGTATGGTTTGAAACAGGCACCCAGGACCTGGTATGGCAGATTTGACAGCTTTCTATCTAGTTTGGGCTTTATCAAGAGTAAAGCAGATTCCAACCTTTACTACAAGGTTGAAGATGGAAACCCAGTGATGCTTCTGCTATATGTAGATGATCTATTTATGACATGAATGGATGGGTTGATTGCTGATATGAAGAGAAAGCTTGCTGTCGAGTTCAAAATGAAGGAATTGGGGATGATGCATTATTTTCTAGGTATGGAGGTGTGGTAGAGCACGGATGGAATCTTCCTTGGACAAGGGAAGTATGCAGTAGAGATCCTGAAGAGGTTTTGGATGATGGACTGCAAGGCTATGGCCACAGCTATGGCATCAAACCTGAAGCTATTGAACGATGCTTCATCAGATTCGGTTGATGCTATGATGTATCACTAGATGATTGGGTCCTTGATGTACCTGACAAACACGAGACCAGATATTTGCTTTGTTGTGAACACCTTGAGCCAGTTCCTGACAAATACAAGACATGTTCACTTGATTGCTACAAAGCATATTATGAGGTACCTGAAGGGTACAGTTGATTATGGGCTCAAGTATGATGCGAATCAGAAGATTAACCTGGAGGGTTATGTTGATTCAAATTGGGCAGGTAGTTCCATCGATAGGAAGAGCACTTCAGGGTGTTTCTTTAGTATGGGATCAGGTGTGACCTCTTGGTTTATCAGGAAGCAATCCTATGTGGCACTAAGTATAGCTGAAGTAGAGTATGTTGCAGCTTGTTCAACTAATTGTGAGGTAGTATGGATGAGGAAGCTGCTGTCTGATTTATTTGATCTCTAGTTGGATGCTACTTGTATACATTGTGACAACCAGAGTTGCGTGAATTTGTCAGAGAATCCAGTGTTCCATGACAAGTCGAAGCATATCGAGATCAAGTATCACTATATCAAGGATATGGCACAGAGGGGAGTAGTGAAGCTCCAATATGTTGCAACGGAGGAACGGATAGTTGATGTATTGACGAAGCCATTGGCTAGGCTGAAGTTCGAGTACTTCAGGGAGAAGCTTGGTTTTCTCTAGATCGAGTTTCCTCCAAGGGAAAGTGATGAGACCCATAGCTATTCTAACATGGTGAGAGGATTGGTTCCTTCCATGATCAGATGTAAGGGCTGATATATGTTGTCATGGTGAGAGGATTGGTTCCTTCCATGTCAGATATGAGTGCTGGCCATTCTGTCGAGTAGGACAGATGTAAGGGCGATTGCCATTCTGGGAATGGAGGTGCCTGGTCAGTTACCAGGAAAACTCAGTCCAGGACTGAGAAGCCATTTTGATGTGATAGAGGGATGTGTTCCCACTTGAAACCACTTATACTATGAAATGAGAACTCGACACAGCTCTCGTTTTTCTCTCTCCTAATTTTAGTAGTTGTTTTTATCTCCATTTCAAAAAGGGTTGATACCAGTATCATACATTTTCAATTTGAGGCAGTTTTTTGGGCCTTTGAATCAACTTTGTCATAAAATATTTTTAATTCCTATTTTCAAGTGTTTTTTTAGGGATTTAACAAAATAACATATATTTAGAAGAAATTTATAATGAAAAACATATACATTTTGCAATTGTTTCTTTAAAATAAGACATTTTATGGACAAAATAAGACATTTTTATTGACAAAATTGCAAAAAAATCCAGAAAATAAAGACATGTAAAACCATTTTCAATGGATTTTTAGAGTTTTTTTGTATAAAAGTGCTACCATTTCATATTAATTTCCAAAAAGTGACAATTCACATAAATTAAAGAAAAACTATACCATATATTTATAAGTAACATATTAAAAATATTACATATAGAAATTTTATTTCTAAAATAAAATGTGAACTCAAAACATTACTAATATATGTGATCATATGAAGTGTTTCATATAGATTAAAAGGAAGCCCTCACTTGATTGTAAAGATCCAACAAATATTCCAATCTATTTGACATATGGGGTGTACAGGGAAGAAAATATTAGTAAAGCCGTCATAAAATAATAAATCAGAATTAAATGTCCAAGGAGAATTTTATTTTAATTCATATTTAGAGTTTTTTTTAATTTTTATTTTTAATAACACATTTATTAATTTTTATAGATGGTGTAGATGTGAATGGATGTAAATTTTGCCACAATTGTGTCATGAAGGTTGACTTACCTAAATGATGAGAAACTTACACTACCAAGCCATAAAAAAGAACATGTTACAATATCGATTGCATGCAAGCTACCCCACTATCCAATCGTCATCAAACTGCTTTGGGAATTTTCAAGAAGAGACCAACAAGAGGGAGGATGAGGCATAGATGTATTAATAGTATATTCCATGTGTTTCCTCCTCTTTTCAAATTGTGTTGCAGAATCAAAAACCACACAATTTTCAAGTTACCGAATAAAAGAAGAGACATATCGTTATGAAAGGGGATCACACTGGCACATTGAAATTGATACTATCCATTTTCTGTTACAAATTTCATAAAGATTGCAAGCCTTTATGATACAATAGAATTTCATGTTATTCCTAAAGAGAAAGTCCTAAAGATTGGTATATTTCATAAGTCACCATGTTACCATCAGAGAATACAGTGTATTGTCAACCAGCTAATGCACCATGGAGAGATCAGTAAAAAAATAAATGTTCCATCCATCCAAGGTTAACTCCTCCTCACCATCGATGCATTACTCTCATTGGGCATCCCATATAGCCAATATATTCCTTACAATATGCTCGCTTGACCTCATGTAGGGGAATAAAAAGAACTTGAGAAACCCTGCATCTCATAGGGTATGCTGAGCAAAAACATGGCCTTAGAATTGATCTATCAAAGCATCATGGTGGAAATTATGCCACTTAATCAAATCCATAGTCATGGATAAGGTATCTTGCAACCACAAAAAACAAAACAAATTTTCAATCCTTGACATCAATAACACCAAAAATAAGAGGACAAAATAACGCAACTTTACCAGTAAAAATCGCACAAGTTAGCACAGATCTATCCCCTCTAACACAAGTGCAATTATAATGAGAGAGACACATTACTCTCCGGCACAACTATGTGAATTTCCATCCAATAGTCATGTAGGATAGTTACATGGGAGATTCCCTACATGACAATGCAATTGTGCGATTTTCCATCAAGCAATTGCGCAAAGCAATACCATATTTTACTAGTATCAATATCTCTAGAGTGAGCTTAATGACGAGTATTTTTTTATGGTACCACGTCTAGAGTAAGTGAATAAGAAATAGAGAAACCATTGAAAAAAAATCTCAATGGATTTTTTTCTTGCTTCATGTGGGGGGAGCACACCAGAGGAAGCATCAGGGAGTAGTGGAAAGGGTCAAGGGAGCCTATTAGTTATTAATTTTTTTATGAAAATTTGTGCTATTTTTCTCCATATATGACTTTCCATTTTCTCTCTATGATTCAAACTTCAATTATAATCATATTTTTATGGATTTATATGGTAAAATTCGATTATTGAGGAGAAAATTGAATAAATCAACAATTTAATCTACCCCCCCCCCTCACCAATTTTTTTTTCTATGAATTGCACTCATCATTCATTTGCGTGATTGAATGAATCATCTCATGTGCGAGGCATAATTGTCAAAGAAATCCCCATTCCAATCAACACAACTACTCCCTTGATACCAAAATTGGAGACCACAACCCCTTTACCAGATTTATTGGCTGCAAAAGAGGTACTTTTCAACACGAATTCCATTTTGAGGTCCAGGTAATCACCTACACACCCATCTCTGCATGTAAATTTTAAACTAGACGGAATGTTTTGTTTATGTATTAAATGGTTGCCTATGTCTGGGGTGATTATAACAGGATGGCATATATGCAATAGAGGATGTTATATACCACGTCGAAATTGTATGACGTGACAACTATCAGAGAGACCACGCCTATGTTCTTAAGTTCCCGTAAAATCAATTCCATAGGAATGAAGATGGTTCTCTCTAGAGAGGGATCAGACAAGATATTTGGGGGTATTTATATTTCCACAAGTCTCCTAACAGAGAGTAGTTCCATTAAGAAACCTATCGTAAGGTCAGTAGCTAACAAATTTACTTTCATGGATCGTAGATCATATATTACTTACCGTCCAACCAACAAGCCATTCCTGATATACCGTCTCCTGGAGGAGAAGAGAGGAGGGAGCAGAGCTCAGCTCCCTCGAGGGCCAAAGCGCCACCCCTCACCGGCGGCGCGATTCTCAGAATCACGCCGCCGGTGAGGGGTGGCGCTTTGGCCCCCGAGGGAGCTGAGCTCCACTCCCTCTTCATGTTTCCAATGCAAGAATCCCAGTCACGTACCTCTGTCGTGCAAAGGGATTGAGAAGACATCTGAGACTGGTCCTCGTACAGTAGTTGAAGAGAGGATGACAAAAGCCATGGTAAGAGAATGCAAAACTTGCAAGGCCCAGATAGTAGAATAGGATGGTTGCAACAGGCTGACCTGTACTAGGTGTAGAACCACAATGTGTTACGTTTACCGAGATATCATTTCGTCTGGCTATGAGCATTTTTGCGATCCTTATTATTCATGACAACCGGGGAAACCCTGCCAAATATGCAAGAAAAGGTGTAGTTTGTGGGAGACTGAGATAGAAGATAATGTGGCACTGGATTCCAGGGAGGAAGCATTAAAATAATTTGGAGACAACCACAACAACTTTATTGATCATAAAATTGGACCTCCTTTAGTAAAGAAAACAGTACAACCGTCGAACCGGCCTATGCAAGCACAAGTTGTAAATGTCCAAATACACAGGGATTTACAAGCTGGTAACCCCGTCGAATTAGGTTGGCACAGAGATGAAGCTCGGGAAGGGGAAGGAGTCCCGTACTTCCACAATATAATACAACAACTAGTTGATGAATAGCTTGCCAACATGGTTTTACCACCACCTCCAGAACATGAAGGAGAACTGCAGCGTGAGAAGTACATGCAGCGACTACAACAACTAGTTGGTGATCAGCTTGCAAACATGATGATCCCCATACAGCAGATGCTACTGCAAATGATCGTGAGACCTGATGATGATGAGGGAGGGAGCGGAGCTCAGCTCCCTCGAGGGCCAAAGCGCCACCCCTCACGGCCGGCGCGATTATGAGAATCGCGCCGCTGGTGAGGGCTGG
>LPNX010596571.1:43485-63247 GCA_001517045.1 Pseudotsuga menziesii | reverse complement strand
GGAATTAATTATGACAGCCCAGGTGTTTTAACTGTGGGCACTATCCCAATAGATACAAGATTTAATTATGATGCCCCAAATGTTTTGACTATAGGTACCATGCTTATCGATACAAATGGAGTTAAATATGACATGCCAAGTAACTTAATAGTGGGCACTATTTCTCTTGATCCCAAATATATTCATACTGCAGGTTCTGTCCCTAGTTAGTGATGATAGGAAGATATTATCATTTTGACCTCCTAACGTGGGCTCTGGAGGAATCCCAAGTCGATGCTGTTGGCCATGTGCTAGGGCTCAGATTAACATATGTGGGTGAACTTTCTACTCGCATTGAGCTGAGTGTAACATAGCCATCTGCTAGGGTTTCAGATACTGGTAAAAAGAAAGCTCAACAAGAGGTGTTTTTAGCAATTTCTGTAACTGTAGTTGTATCGACATTTCTTTTCTGTGTTCTAGGTTTGGTATTTGTTTTTTCTATGTCAGGATACATTGTCAATTCATTTGTCAGATTATTGGGAGCAACCATCCCCTTATTCTGCCAGATAATTAATATCTTTCTAGAGGGTTCTCAATTGTTGGCTGATGTGTTTGCCATATGCTGGTAATTCTATGGTAGCCTGACTTTATGGCCGGGAAGTAATATTGGTTCTTGATTGTCTGCTTTGAGTCTTCACCATGATAATTGTAACAAATTTCAGAAATAGTAGTCTCTCGCAGAGGGGAGTCAATTTAAGTCTAGATTATGGTGCCAGATTGTGTTGGAAACACATCCTTGTAAAAAAAGCTTACTGGCAAATTCTAAAGGCTATACAATGTCACCACCAGGTGTTCTCTATATATTTAGTTTCCCAAGCAGAGAGTTATTTCATGGAACTCTTATTTGAGCTTTTTTATTTCCTCGTGGATTATGTAATAATTTGGAACTTTAGTTTTTGGAGAAACAGCGTAAAGTTATGTAATTATTGCTAAAGCAGATTTGTACAACTGATTTCTGCATATTCGGGGTTGTGGAATTATAAGGAATGTGGAAGGACCAGAGGTTGGACTTTATATATGCGATTTTGTTTTAAATTTTTGTTTTCAGTGAGTGATGAAGTGTCTAGTATTACATGTTACTTTCATTCTGTATCGACTTGGAGAATGGATCTTAGAGCCCTTTTACAGATTTTGAAAGGAATGCTTTATCATGGTGTATTCTACAGATAAGTTGTACTCCAATGTCTGGTTGAGGCCCGAGGGAGGGTGGCGGCACAATGTTCTATTATTATGTAAAACATAATATGGATGCTATTGCAGCATGTTGTTAAACTGTTACTTTGGCAAGGCCACAATACTGTTTTTGGCCAAAGGAGAGAAATGTTAAGATCTTCTATGACTAGGGTCTTTTTTTTGTTAAGTGCTGATGGGAATTTTAGTTCTATTCTTTTTACCTTTTTGGTTCATTACAGTGGTTGCAATTTAAGACCATATATCATCTAAATCCTGATATAGCTGAAGGTGCAGATAAGTTGATATATTTTATTGGAGGGATATCTGTTCAAAGTTTCAAACAGATCCTATATATGTATTATTCTACTATATCTTCATGAGAATGCATTTATGTGGACTATGTAGATGGCTTAGGATAAATGGTTACAATACGGACATAGGATTTTTGGTCGAAATGTAGGTTGTGATGGTGGCCCTTTAGAGTTGAGTGCGGTTCCATTGCATTTTCAGGTCCTCATTGTGCCTATAAATTTGAAGTGTCTTATCCCATTTCTGTGACAATTGCATAAGCCCTGTAATTAGTGTAGTGTGAGGTTTTGAAGATGGATGTTATGATTAGAAGTAGTGTTGAAGCATTGGTTGCCATTTTAATTGTTCTGTTTTGGGAGCATAGTTGTCAAGCTGTTTAGATACCTGATATGGAAGCCTTATGCATTCCAGAAGTTCTATACAGCCCAAGGGATAAGAGGTCCACCATATCAGACACTCGTCGAAAGTGACCAAGAGTTGAGAGAGCTTCTTAGGGAGGCTCATGCGCAGCCTATGCAAAAGATTTCTCACGACATTGTTCCTAGAATCATGCCACATTACAATAAGTGGTGTCAAATATATGGTTCTATATGTTTTTCCTCAAGTCTTGTTATATTCCTCTTCTAATCATTAGCCTAATAGAATATTGAATTTACAACATAAGCTTTCTTCTAGTTGTTTGGAATTCTGCGAGAGTGTTCAGCTTGGAATCAATGTCTGATTAGTACTTGGTAATTGTTTCTGTTCAGGAGAGCCATTTTTCTATTGGTATGGAGTCCATTCTAAGTTGTACATTTTAGAACCAGAGCTAATCAAGGAAGTTTTATCGAATAAATTTGGTCATTATGACAAGGGGAGCGCCAGGCCTCTTTCAGTGGCTTTGCTCGGGTGGGGCCTAGTTTTGATAAATGGATTGACATGGGTCAAGCACAGGAGGATCGTGAGCCCTGTCTTCAATGTTGACAAACTTAAGGTTTGTATTCTTGGAATGCCATAATAATAAGAAATGATTTTTTTTTTATAATTTAGAAACCATTGTCACTTTGCATGTCTAGAACTATTGAATATAGGTATGCTTATACAGAACATCAAAAGCACTTGAAATATGCACCAAGTTGTTATCAATCTATGCTTTAACCGTATTAGGCTTGTGCAGACCTCCCTAGCGATGTTACAGTGAAATATATATATACCTAGTTATTATCAATCTATCTTATAAAAACTGAAGATATAATGCTCGTACAGATCTCCCAAGGCCAGCAAGAGTGAAAACGTGAGTGCCTACAAATTATATCTGATAAGGATAGAATTAAACAATTGAAGAGGAAAAAGGTTTATCAGATTCATAAATTAGATATATATGATATCTTCATCTCAGCAGTGTTTTCCTCTATAAACCAAATTATATGTTATATGCTGTGAATTTGCCAACTAAGTATATGCATAACCTAGACTATTTTTTGGGGAGTGCCTGGTAGTTGGAGTCTTTTAGAGTATGCCACTGACTTTAGTTATGCTCTAACGTCGTTGCCAATGGCAAACAATGGTGAAGAAAATGGCTGCTTGCACTTCATCCATGCTCAAGAATTGGGAAGAGAGGGTGGCTCAGACAGACTCTCATGGCAAATAAATTGACGTCCATCAAGAGTTGAGAGCATTAACAGCACACATCATATCGCATACTGCATTCGGTAGCAGTTACAATGAGGGAAAAGAAGTATTCGAGATGCAAAGAGAATTACAAGAAATGGCAGCCAAAGCTGAAGAATCTGTCTTCATCCCAGGAAGCCAGTAATTACTACAGTATACTTATCCTCCATTTATATAGTTTTGCATTTGACTGCAAGTTCAGTAGTACTTCGACTTCTGTGTTTGTGTTTTCTTTTTAATGTACTTTGTGACCTTTAGGCTACTGCCATAATCTGTGTTTGTGTTTTCTTGTTTTCTTTTTAATGTACTTTGTGACCTTTAGGCTACTGCCATAATCTGTGTTTGTGTTTTCTTGTTTTCTTTTTAATGTACTTTGTGACCTTTAGGCTATTGCCATAATCTGTGTTTGTGTTTTCTTTTTAATGTGCCTTGTGACCTTTAGGCTAGTGCCATAATCTGTGTTTGTGTTTTCTTTTTAATGTACTTTGTGACCTTTAGGCTAGTGCCATAATGTGCTCTATAGGTTAGTGCCGTAATCTGTAGATATTTTACTCATCGATAAGGGTCTTCTTAGTGCTGTACATAGTCCAAAAAGTTTCTACACAAACATAATGGGTCATAGTACTTATAGTTAAGGATTGTCATGTACTTATATTCCTTGGATTTTTGGCAGATATATTCCTACAGCAAAGAACAGGTATGCCTGGAAGATTGATAGAAGAATTAAAGAAATCTTGATTTCTATAATTCTAAGTAGGTTGGAGCCAAGATCAACAACAGGAACTCATGTTGGCTATGGAAATGACTTGCTTGGAATCATGATGACTGCCAACCAGAAAGAATTGGGTGGATCTCAAAGAAATCTGAGCATGACTATTGATGAAATCATGGATGAATGCAAGACATTTTTCTTTGCAGGCCATGAGACAACTTCCAATCTGGTAACCTGGGCAGTGTTTTTGCTGGCGCTAAATTCGGAATGGCAAGATATATTAAGGAAAGAAGTTATCAGTATTTGTGGCACAGATATACCAGATGCAGACATGCTTACCAGGATGAAATCAGTGTGTATTTCATATCATTTATTGGATTTTTTTAACCAACCATACTATAGCCATAATTTTTGTTTGAAAGACTCAATACTTTTGTGCCTAAAAACGTCGACAATTCTGGTTTAGATCTGTATAGGCAGTTTTGCTCCAAAAGCTAAAACTTCTCCCAAGTTGAATGGACTAACTACCTTAGGAAGGGTTGTTAGACTAATTACCTTAAGAAAGAGATACAATTTAGATAGTTTTTTTAATTGATGACGATAATAATGAGCTACAACATGGTTACTTCAAAGTCAAAACTCTCTATTAAATTATAGACCTCTGGCCATGTGGTTCATTCCAAAGTTCCTGTCTATAATAAGTTAGAGGGAGAAGTTGACACCCGAAGAAAAGCGAATTTCTCTTTGCAGTTGCCACAACTCCAAAAATCACATAGCTGTAACTCCTAACTTGGAAGTCATCTCCATGCGACCTACTATGAGGCTAAACCAGTAAGGTACGGTGTCCCATAGTTTTAACCTATTCACACTGGCTTGTCCATTATTATCCCTTTTATTCCCTGTTATTATGACTCTTCTTTAACATTCTTAGTAACTAACTACAAAAATATTGCTATTAATCCTTTTCTCTGGTTTGTTGTGTGCGGTGAATTATTCTTTCCATATCTCCCCATGGTTGACGTATCTACAGCAATTTTATTATGATAGTCTTCTTGTACTCAATTCCTAGCTCCCCATGGTTTTCTATTATTTTTTCTTTGCCATGAAATAATCAATTCCTAGCTCCCCAGGGTTTTCTCTTTTTTTTTTTTCCCAGGAAAAAAAGCGTAATTTCATTCATCTTGCGAGATCAAAATTACATTTTGTAGATTCACATCGTGAATACCAGATGTACCCAGGGTTTTCTCTTATTTGTTCTTTGCCGTAAATTACTCAATCCCTAGCTCAATAGGATGGTTGTATTCCTTTCAAAATGCTAACAGCAATTTTGTTGCGATGGTCATGGTATTATTCAATTCATGACCTAAATCTTTGAAGGTGAGGTTTGGAGTCTTTGGACCTCTCCTCTATAGATAAACCAGTATGAAAAAGCTACAGTTTTACCTAGAATTTACTCTAGCTATTTTTAAGTTTGGCTTTTCCATTATTTTCAGATTCTGATATCTAAACTGTGAAATATGTTCCTGGAATATTTGTTCTGTAGTCAAGTCTCAAAGTGCCCCCTCGTCATATTTTTTTGTTCCTCTTAAGACTTAAATGTACAACCCAGTCTGAGTTAGCCAACTACTGACCTTGGAACCATAATTTTATGGCTGGCCCCATCTTCTGGTGGGCTGTTTCCTTTACTGTAAATGTTTTGGAAACCAGCGAGCAGTCCACTTGGAATTATTTTGGAAACCAAAACACTATGGAATTGTCTGCAGGGACGTCTTCGGACGTAAACATCTGCAGAAGTTATGTATAGCTATTTCTGAGTACTGGTAAAGTTTCTAGGTAAAAGTTAAAACACACAGACAAACACACATATATATGTTCCTTTTCTTTTCTAACCAAAAAATCCAGAAAAATAGTCAAACCTTAATTATAGTTAAACTTAATTAACATAATTCATAATTATTGAACACTTATAAACAAGTTAATATTAGCCTTAGTAGGACTAACTAATCGACATTCACGCTCAATTGACATCTATTTTAATAATAATATTATTAAGAGACCTTAATCATTATGAACATTTATTTAAAACTTACAATCAAATTAATAGCAGTCTTATCAACACTAATTAATCCTAATCATCATTGTTAACTTTAATCGACATCATTTACATTGATCAACAATAGTTAATTACTAACGACAGTAATTAATATTTAGCGACATTAATTGACAGTATTACTCAACAACATTTCATGCAATTCATAATATGTAGGCGAGTTATGTAAGCGTAGCTACTGCTTACATTCCTCACGTAAGTACACTAAAAGTAATAATTCTCATACATCAATCATAATCAAGGAACTTTATTATTTACCGACACATGTTTTAGCATAGTTTACAAGTTATGATCCATTAGCTTACTGAAATCCATGTTACGACAATTCATACATCACTGATTTACGACACATACTCATCAAGGGTTTTACACACCTACAGTTAGATCTTGTTTTCACCCCTACTTCACGCTACATCTATCTACCTACATCATTACTAACTTCCACATCCTATCCTGTCCTCTGCTGGACTACCCTGGAATGTCAAGCCATGACCGGTTCCAGCTAGAACCCGTAAGCGGAAGTGTCGACCACATCAACCAAGCTTCCCCAGCAGGAAACCACCAGTCATCATCACACACCTTAGGGAGCGCGCTGTAGCACAACCCTCCCATGACTCTGGGTTTCGGGGATAAACGGTGGGTAAATCCTCCACCCCCCTAATGGAACAAGGGACTATGTCTACTCGACATAACAACAGCGTGGCACTTGTACTCGGTCTGTCATCGTATAACCGATCTGGGCGGTTGAGTTTCCTGGAACTCTACCCCACCCATGTCATAACATACATCATAATAAACAGCATAATAGCCATATGAAAGTAAATAATGCATCATTCGCATACCATTTTATCTTTAGAAGTCCATGTCCTCGAGTTTCTCCCACCTCGTAGGATCCAGCTATCACTTAGCCGTTTCAACCTGTAAGTTAGTCCTCGACATACAATATAGGATATCGTGCATAATCCTCGATATGTACAAATATATCTCATCATAACATGACAACAATAAACTCATTCATTCGCCATGCACCTGGCATAACATTCATTATTTCAACATATATCTGTAACGGTATCCATGTACCCATCATTCAGTAATTTCCATATATTTGACATAATTAACACATGATACATATCTAAACATGACTACCGACCATAATACTATCATCACACACACACATATATATCTCGGCAAAATAATAGAACCATATGTCCACAGTGTCGTCAAACCGACGAGGTCTCACAATCAAACAAATACAACATATAATAGTAGTTCAGGTAGAAATGTCAAAATGGGGTGTTACATGCTAATTGTAGTTCTAAATTCCTATGGGCACGATACCTCTAGATGGTCTTAATTGTATGCCAACAAGCTTGATTTTGCTGCTAAATATAAAAAACTAGTCAACAATGAACAGGTTCCAAACTTTCACCTCCAAGAAGCACTTCTATGCTATTTAGACAATCTGTGTGTTCCTTCAATCATGCATAAGAAGTTAATTTGAAAAGCACATTGTAGTGAGGTGGTAATGGAGTTTGTCATGGAGAAGACAATAACACTATTCTAGAAGTATTTCTGTTGGACAAAGCTTTGATAGGATGTCTACAAATATGTTAGATCATGCATTGCTTATGATATTGCTAAACTAACCATTAAGAAGCATGGGTTGTACACTCCTCTACCTACACCAAACAAGCCTTGGAGATTCATCTTTATGGATTATATGTAAGGCCTGCCTTCTACCAAGCATTACAATGATTGTGTTCCTATGGTTGTTGATTGGTTCTCTAAGATAGCCACTGTGGCACCTTGAAACAAGAGTATCATAGTAGAAGCCATTTCTAAGTTCGTCTTTGAGTATGTTGGGTTCATTTTGGGCTACCATAGATCATTATTTCAAACAAGGATAATAGGTTCCTCAGTACTTTGTGGTATAGCCTATGGTCTATGATGGGCACCAAGCTAACCAAATCGACTACTTCCCATTGTCAAATAGATGGACAAATAGAGGTGGTCAATTGGATGATTGTGCATATCCTAGGAAGGTACACCTCCAGGAATCCACATATGTGAGATGAAAGCTTTCCATATTTTTACAACCTAGCTATAATAGATCCCTTCACAACACTATTGGCCACAACCCCTTTTAGGTGTGCTTTTGGTTCTAGGCATTGCCCCCCATTAATGAAGTTGCTCCCATTGCATATACACTAGAAGATTCCTCCCATGATTATACCAAGGTAGATAAAGCAACCAAATTTGTTGAATGTATCTAACACATTCGACAACAAATTTATGATATCCTACAAAATTCCAATGCCAAGCACAAGTTGTGACCTGAATAGCATCAAGTTCCACACATGTTTCATATTGGTGATTAGGTCTAGTTGCATTTGTAGAAAGAGAACCTCAAGGGGCCCCATAAGAAGCTTAAACAATTTTAGTATGGGCCTCAAATCATCACAAAGGATATGGGTAAGAATTATTTTGAATTAAATACCCCCCCTTTCCTTAGCTTCCACCCACTATTTAATGTGGAGTTGCTTTTACCATATTTTCCACCTCTATCAGACACCTTGAAGGTGGCAAAGCACTTGGCCCCTACAAAACTCAATCATGACTACACAGAGCAAGTTACAATGAACTAGGCCATGGACATCCAAATAAGGTGCACTAAACAACAAAACATACAACTCTATTTGGTGGTCAAAGCAGGACAACTTTTTCACCAAGGCAAGTGTCTCACTAGAATAAGATTCAATAGGAGTTTCCCCATCTAATGGAAGAACTTGACACAATGGGGACCATTGTCTCCTTAGGGGGGGTGATTGATCCAAGTGGATATTGGTGGCCACCCACTTGTTCCATTGAATCAGAATGGTTCTCCATCTTGGCAGTTTTTCTACAAAATTTAGGTCCTAAAATTTTGAGGCATTTTTTACGCCCTAAATAATGTTTTTGGGACTTACTAAGACTAAAAGTTGCCAAAGGATTTCTTAAGTCTTAACTAAAATTGTTCTTCTCTTTGATATCTTTACAATGTGCTATCATGAGCCACAAAAAAAGTTTGTATGTGGAGATTGTGACCTTGAAGTTAATGTATCAACTAGACTCCTTGGGGCCCACGACGCACGTCCCTTTTTGCCACTTCATCTACTTGTGGAGGGTTTTGGATCCTTAGGGTTTAATAGTTTATGTTAAAGGCCATTTTTTGTCTCTTGAAATGGTCTTCTTGCAAATGAGCATCGCCAACACATTACTCTTTAGAGATATGCTACCACCATTCTAGTTAACTTTGTATTGCTTTGTACTTTATAGTCTTTTTTGATTTCAGTAATTAATATAATTTGGGTTTTATTATACCATTGTGCTCTTTGCAACTTATTTTTGTGTGTCTTTCCACTTTAAAACCTTTCCTTCATTTTGTTATTTAAATAATATAAATTAATATTTGGCTTCTAGTGTTTGTACATCCATTGTTTTTAGGTTTATTCTCCCATTTTCTGTGAAAAAAAATGTCACATCAAGGCTATTCTTGCATACAAAAAGGGTTTATTATTATTGTTATTATTTTCAGTTACAACTTCTATATCAATTTCAACCTTCACACTCTCCTACCATAGCTTTACTATCCTTTCCCTCATTTTTGTCCCACTTTCCTAGAGTTTATCACCTTAAGGGTTGACGCCCCTCTTTTCAACATTAATGCCCTTAGTGATTTTCTTAACAACTTATGGCTTCCCTAACTCTATAGCAAGGTAAGTGTTATAGAAGACCTCAACATACTCATTGAAAATAGAAGGATCCTTTTTTTCCTTAGAGAACCTAGGTATCGAAGGAGGTGTGAGAAGGGTTGACTTACCAAGGCATATGATTGGTGATAGGAGATACCTAGACACCTTTTATTCATCATTTAATGGGGAAGATTCTTTCCTACCTAACGAATGAACTTCACTTTGGCACTCATAAACTTTCCAACACCTTCTACAATATTATAAAAAGATCCCTCAAGAAGATTTCCTAGATTGGCCCAACTCTGGTTGCCATATACTAAAGTTAATACTTAAAGTAAGGGAGAGTTGTAGGGTTCTCTTTGTCAAATTGCATCGCCAATATTTAAAGCATTCAACTTTTGTCAGAAAAATAGGATCACAGAACAAAAAAAAAGAATAGATACATAAATAAAACACATAAGAACAAAATACAAGAGAGACCAATATACGCGGTTCACCCGATATGAGCTACATCCATGGAGAAACAACTAGTCATTTCTTTTATTTCATCCAACAAAATGAAATGATACAACCCACAACACATCTGTCGCAATTTCCTCTTCACTCTCTCACTGTCTCTCTCTCACACACTACTAGTCAACCATAATACAATGCCCTCTTTAAAAGAGAGGTTCATTATAGGGAAAAAATACAAAACATAATCTCTACCGTCAGATTCGTAACCTAATAATGAATGGTCTAGAATGACTACGAAATTACATTATTTTCAATTGCCTTTTTTTCACCACATTTCAATGGCAAAAAACAGAACATGAATTTTTCTTTGGGGGCTCTCGTCCTTGGACCCCTCTATAGCTCGACCGTTTATTTTGGGATGCAAAACACATATGAATAATCCTTTGACTTAGGGAAGATAATCATACTCCATAACCAACACATTTTTCTTCTCATATTTTTCTTGCACAATTCCTCTATAAATCTTACGAATCCCTATGATAGCTAGGTCATTCAGAGTGATGGCTTGCAGTGAGGTTGAGTAAGAAAAACTCTCCAGGATTCCTCCCTAATTGTTTGGGTTAGTGATATAGAGATTTGACCACATGTTGGTCCATTTTGATTCGAAATGGATCTTAGCCATATCAACATATCCTTTCTGTAGGCTATGGGATGATTAAGATGGACAAGTCTAGTTGAGCGTAAGATCTCATCAAAGTTTTGGATTAGTCCCTTATGAGATCCACCATGGATCATTTATAGGGAGACATATCAGGGCAATTTGTAGAATCCCCCCCCCATATTGCATTTTAATCCTTACACTTTGAGCTCCAAGTCTATCCTTTTCCTTTCAGATCCCAATAGCTTCCTCTCGAGACGAGATGATTATGGTTCCACCCTTAAAGTCCTAAGGATCCTATGTAAAGTTCACAAGTTCTTCTTCTTCTTTCGTTATCAAGAACTGTATATAAGTACCCGTTAACTCCAACTCCTTCTTTTGTTATATACTCATGAATATGTCAATCTTTAATCACTTTACCATATTTTTTTCATTCAAAAAGGGGATCCACCATTTAGTTATACTAATATCTTATTTTAAAGCCACAACCTAGCCATACACCAAATCGATGTACGGGAGCCCCTCTTTGTGGGATAAGGGACCATCCTCATAATGATTTGATCGCTTAAATCTACAAAGATGTACATATCCTACCCGTTAGGATTTGGGCGTATAACTTCTCACCAAGAAAAACATGCTTTTAATATAAACATTTTCCATTGAAAATGTGCTACACCACATAATACATAATTATTCAACTTAGAAAGGGTTTCATTTCATAATACAAATTTTAGAAGGGGTTTCATTTCATAATATAAATTTTTTTGGCTTAAAAAAATTATATTACAGATTACAAACCAACTTATTTGATTAAAGAGCTCTAAGGGTTAGCTCAATTGGTAAGATACGCTTACACTCACTCGGTTCCGTTGGTTTGGGGAAAGTCAAGAGCTGGAGTCTTGAATCTTTTCGGGGTCAGACCTTGAATGTAGAGAAGTATTGCTGAATTTTTGTGCAAGTTCCCGTGTGAAAAGACTTATTTATTTGGTTAAAGATATTATTGGAGACATATAACCGTGAAATTGCCACCGTATAAATCTTGAACCTATGTTAATTTAATTTTGATGGCCTGTATGTTGTCGGCCCACCATCATAATGGAAAGGAGAATGTCTTTTTATTTGATGGAGTTGGTTTGCCGGTGAACTGCAGGGTCGTTATCCTTTAAATTAGTTCGTATAAATAGGATTTATGTTCAAATAGCCAATGCTCTCCATTTAAACGAATCTATTCAGCGGCAGGATTTTAGCTTCCGTGAATCTTAGTGTTTACTGCCTATCACAATGCAGGCCAGTATTCTCTCTTCTTCACAGACGATTCAAGTTCTTCCTATGAACGTTTTGATTGTTCATGTATCTGTTTTCTTTCTCATTTAATTCGGGGCAGCAAACTGAAAACTTTCGTTTACTTTCAAAAAATATGATTGGCAGGCGAGCGATAGGTTTAACATTAACTCACAGCTCGAGCATCTGCAAGCCAAATATGTTGGCACGGGACATGCCGATCTCAACAGATTGTAAGTGTTTTGTTTGTGATGACATTCAAATTCTCTTCTTCAATACAACAGATTATTTACAGTTTTTACTTCCTGTGCAAATATTGTTTCAACATGTAAACCCCGTGTTTTATTTTATTTTTTATATTTTGCCGTGTTATACGTTCAGACCCTGGTACGTAATAACGGTTGTCTGTTACTTGTTCAATCCCCTGTATTTAATTTGGTTTTTGCACCACATGTTCAAACCCCAGTAAGTAATCAGGGTTTTGGCTTACATGTTCAAACCCTTGTATTCAATTGGAGTTTTGTATTAGTGTTCAAACCCTGATAATTTATTAGTGTTTTGTGTTACGTGTTCAAACCCCTCTAAGTAATTAGGTTAATGCGCTATGTGTTCAAACCCCGGTAACTGATAAGAGTTTTGTTTTTTATGTGAAGTGAGTGGGCGGTGAACATCCAGCGAGACAGTTATGCGTCGTATGTGGGTCACTACCCCCTCTTGGCCTATTTCGCAGTTGCAGAGAATGAGTCCATCGGCAGAGAACGCTACAACTTCATGCAGGTTAGTCAATCTTTCTTCCTTTGTATAAGTGTCTCGTTCTTCCATTGTATAACTGTCAACTTGACGTCTATGTCTGTGTTTTTCTTTTGTAAAGTTTAAGTTCAATTCTTAATGAGCCATTAGCTACATTTATAGAAATTAAATGAAAACCACCGAACTGACGAAATCCCCAACAAGCAGTTGTCTTTGAAAAGTCGCATAGTCTGGATAAAAAATGCAGGAAGTCATTTATGGGAAAGATCTTCTATTGTTGTTTGTGTTGAAAATTGAACATAGTTACAATGAGCTTACTTGAACTCGCACGTCCGCATTGGTAAGCATCGCCAAGCTTAATTTTTCAGAAGGGCTTGGAGGTCGGAGCAATTCCATTTCCCACCCTTCCAAAATTGAGCAAGAACATGGATGCCAAGATTAAATGAAAGTCTGGGGTATTATTCTTCATCCTTTCTAGGACAAAATATATTTACATTACTTAAAATTAAAAATTACTTGGCTTGGAGGTCATTCTAGGGAACCTAGCCTTTCTGTTGCTGGGAGTAAATATCCTGATTTTTTTTAATACTTCTTTTGAAGAGGTGAATCCCTGAAAAACAAGTTATGTGTTACTGGCTTCCTATTTTTTGCCAAAACTGATGATCTTCAGAGAAATTAATCTTTGAAATAAATTGCTGTGTTGAATTGTTCTCCTTGCCATCTCAAGTACTATTCAACCAACTTGAAGGCGTTCTAAATGCTTTGAACCATAAAAGGATCCCCCTAATTTTCATGGGTGTTGTCAATGGGATCAAGTCCTAAAAGCCAAGATCTTGAGAGCATTCTTTTCCTTGTGACATTCCTGCCAGCAACTAGTTGTGCAGGATGACTCTCCAAGCCTCTTTGCCGTCAATATCTCTAATAATACATTTGGTGTAGAGAGCATCTTCTTGGGTATAGATGTCATTGATTCCAGATTTCTTTTATCCCTTGCACTGGAACAAATGTTCTAGGCTATCTTGTGGATGCCTTTCTTACCATCAAATCTTGATACCAAAACCCAAATCTCCCTTACCTCTTGGATTGCAATGGAATCCTTTCTTACCATCAAAACTTGACACAAAACAGAGAAGAAATTATGTCAACTACCATAGGTGCTACCTGAAGGTATCTGACATGAAGAACAATATACATGTGCGGCTTTCGACACCTTTGTACATTTTTGGGAATGGGCTACTAGGGAAATTAGTTTAGTGAGCCTCCTAGTGATTTGCCTCTTTCTCCACTCTTTGCACAATTTGTTGTCGAAGCTTTGCAAGAGAGGCCTGGAAAGTGAAGTGTTTGCACATAAATTCATGTCTATCCAAGGTTTTCTATGTTGAAATCAGCTTCAGCAGGCATTCTCCAAGGCCTAAGGTCATAAGTGACCACCCTGAAGCTAGCCAG
The DNA here is from genome assembly GCA_001517045.1 of Pseudotsuga menziesii. Classification (NCBI taxonomy): domain Eukaryota; kingdom Viridiplantae; phylum Streptophyta; class Pinopsida; order Pinales; family Pinaceae; genus Pseudotsuga; species Pseudotsuga menziesii. The sequence goes on along the minus strand of LPNX010596571.1, from coordinate 48,932 downwards.
GGAGACTTGGAGATTAAACAGTTCTGTGAGTCATGTCAAAAGTCAAGGTGAACATACACAAGCCTTGTGAGCCAGGACAAAAGTCAGAACGGAAGTGATAATGCCTTGTCAAGTCTTGTGAGGTCATGGCAAAAGTCAAGGCAAACGGACAAGCCTTTTGAGTCATACCAAAAGTCAAGTCAATTAGTCTTGTGAGGCCATGCCAAAAGTCAAGACAGGAAGCCTTGTGATACATTTTGCAAAAGCCAAGGTATCTAGCAAAAGTTAGGAAGATTGTAAAATTCCTATGAGCTAGAAACAAACAATCTTCCTTATGGAAATAAATGTATCGATCTAGTGCGCGTTGGCACGAATAAATTCATCCACCAAGAATGTCTCTTTTGTCAAGGTCAAGGTCAAGGTCAAAGTCAAAGTCAAAGTCAAAGTTCTCATGAATAAAGTTTGAGTTTTTATTTATTTAAAGTTTAAAAAAAATGGAAGTTACTAAAAAATTCCACCATGAATGTCTCTTTTGTCAAAGTCAAAGTCAAGGTCAAAGTCAAAGAACCTACTAGGTGAGAGCCCTAGTAACAAGTCTGTAAAGGCACTTAAACACCAAAGTATCTCCTTTGAAAGGGTTAGTGATTAGTGCCTTTATGGAGTCAATTTAAGGAATGAAGAAGACATACTATATAAACAAATGTAAATCTTGTGAGCACAATTAGTATATCAATTTCAGGCAAATGTATATGTAATCAATACCACCATGTGATGCTTGGGTTATTCAACATAAAAGGTAAAATGCACCAAGTAGCAAGATTAAATATAAACGCCTTTGACATTCAACTAGCATAACTATTAGCTATAATCCACCATCTTTCATATGTAGCATGAGTGAAATAGCAACAATATATAGTAAGCTATAAACAATAATTCTGATATAAATAGGACAGCGTTAATAATGATATTGACAACCCTACTTATGATGACTCATTCATATGATCAAAGGAGGTGGTTTATGTGCATAACATCTTCATCCTTTTAGCAACGCATGGCAGTGAACAAGCAAATATATCAACAGTAAAATATTGTTACTTTTAGACATTTGTTTAACAACCACTAACAGGCCAATTACTAATCCTCTAAATGCTTGTTTTCAGATGATTATATGCAGGGTTAGAGGACTGTTTTAGGGCTTTTTTAGGGCCTCCTAAAGTTTTGCCCTAGGGTTTCTAAGGACAAATAGGGTAGGGCGAAATTGTAGGAGAGAGGGCTGAAACTATTAGTTTTTTCAGATGTCTCCACTCGCTCTGAGAAGTCAAGATAATCAACTCGGCCACAATATTCACTTAATCCAAGATGAAATACACTTCAAACAAATATAGAACTTGCAACACATGAAATTTCTACTCAACAATCAAGCAATCACATATGACTAAGAAATTTGCCCTCGAAATCCCAATGGGGAAAACCAACTATCCGTGGGGCTTTCTATTTTCTCGAGCCCAGAGCAAATAAAATATAGAAGAGGTACAACAAGATTTAGAGAAGCAACTAGTGAACCTGCAGGGCTAAAGCTCGAGATCTGCAACAATTGTAAGTGCATTCTCTTGGAAAATGTGCCCCCAATAGTACACCCTCAGGCTGGACCTCTCAAATCTGACTCTGCCAATCATTGGAAGTTGTACACTCTGCTCCCTTAGCTCTCTGCTCTGATATGCTATGCTTCGAAAGATGAACAACGTCCTCATTCACTGAAAACACCCCCTAGCTGTACCGCTGGGTCCTCACTCCTCTGAGGCACGTCTCAGTCAATTTGCTATCAGTCTGACTTTGACTGATCACCGAAGACATCTCCTCAGTCACCAATGAAGACCCTCATCTCTCCGGGCCCTCTCAGCCTCTCACACGTGTGCAACAACTTTCTCACGTCCCACACGCGTGACGTGTTGCTGCTCACGTCCTCCTCCAACTGCTAGCTCTGCTGCTGTTGTTGCTCTTCAGTCTCTGAAGATGCTCAGTAAATTACTTTTGACACTGTACAAAAGAAATGATTCTTCAATCTTTGAAGATTTGTCCTCTCTGCTTCCTCAAGAATGCGTCCCCAGCTGTTCCAGTAGTATGCGCCCTCCCCTTGATTTGTGTAGCCTTGATCCATAATCCTGTGAAAATGAACTCTGTCCCTCTCTACCCAAAAGCATAGTAAACTAAACACTCAGACTTCCTTTTATAAGTCACTGATAAATTAGGATACCGAAACCCTAATTAGGGTTCCAAAACCCTAATTTCACTTTCTTTCAAAATTACTCATTTGCATCTTGATTCTTTCGTTGTTGATGTTTCAACAAAAATTTTAGGATGGTCAAAAAATCAAAAAAATAATATTTTTATTTTCTAGGGTTTTTAACATAAAATTGCAGACCTACTTCTAACCATAATATTACGATGAATATGCCAATTTACACATGCAAATGCAAGAGATTTGAAAGAAAAAATGTTTGGGGACAAGGGTTTTCGGTTTTATCCTAACCCTCGGGCATTTAAGGAGATAACAAACCTTCCTTTTGAGAAGCCTATCATCGGTTTGTCAACAAAACCAAAAGGCCAAAGGTTTTAACCCTAGAAGGACTCCTATGAGGGACATACTTCTACAAACCAAGGTGACTAAAGGTTGAAAAATGACCTAACAAAGACAAAATGTAGCTCTAATGGCTACCATTCAACATTTAACAAAGAGAGGTCAAGAAAAACTCTAGATACCTCCTTGTGCAAGTGTTTAACTAACAAATCATAGCATCATTTTTAGCAAGAGTATAGAACCAAAGAAACTTTAAGAAATTGCCATCAAACCCAGAAAATCATCTTTCTCAAGAGGGGCACATCACTTGCAAAGAGCCCTAGTTGGGTAAAAGAGGTGTATTGTTTTATCCAACTTGTCTTATGTTCAAATGAAGTGAGGAGAGGTTTATTTATAGCCTCTCACACTCACTTTACAAAATAATCTAGGCTGACATGCCTTTAAAATGTCAACTAGAAATTATAAAATGTCAACTTAAAATTATAACATAAAATAACATAAAAATGGCCTAAAGTGGGCTTATAGCCATCCGATAAGCTGACGATACAAGGTAGGATCAAATCCGTCTGATCCTGATGCATCAATCTTCCTCCAGTTGGAAACTAGAGGTATGGCCATAAGCTTGCAATCCTCCATCTTGAATCTCTTCAGGATCTCTACTGCATACTTCCCCTGTCCGATGAAGAAGCATCCATCTCTCTGCCAAAACTCTAAGCCCAGAAAGTAATGCATCAACCCAATGTCCTTCATCTCAAACTCCACACAGTCTCCAATCAACCTCTCATCTCCTGTCAAAAAGTGATCATCCACATACAGGACCAATATGAGAGGCACCTCACATGTCAAGAAGTACAGGTTGTGGTCAGCCTCACTCCGCTGAAATCCCATCTCTTGTAGATAGCTGTCAATCCTTGAGTACCATGCTTGAGGAGCCTGCTTGAGCCCGTAAAGAGCTCGATGCAGTCTGCAAACATGCGATTCCTTGTTCTCCACATCAAACCCCTCTGGCTGCTCAATATACACCTCCTCCTCTATCACTCCATTGAGGAAGGCAGTCTTGACGTCCAGGTGATGGACACGCCAACCCATCTTAGCTGCTAGTGATATAATGGTCTGAATGGAAGAAATCTTGGCAACAGGGGCAAAGGCCTCCTCATAATCAATACCCTCCTTCTGTGAAAACCCCTTTGCCACGAAGTGTGCCTTGTACTTCTCCACGCTTTCGTCTGCTGCATGCTTCACCTTGTAGATCCATCTGGATACCACCACCTTTTTCCCTTGTGGCCTTGGCACAACCTCCCGTACCTGGTTTTTCATAATGGAGTCATACTCCTCAACCATAGCCTCCTGCCACACATCATGTTATGCAGCCTCCCCGAACCTTCATACTCCTCAACCATAGCCTCTTGCCACACATCATGTTGTGCAGCCTCCTCGAAGCTGGAAGGTTCAGAGTTAATCAACTCTATCATCAGTGCCATATAACTAAGCCTCTCTGGTGGTACACTTCGTCTGAAAGATCTCTGTGGAGGATCAACCTGCCTAGAATCCTGTGTTGTGGACCTAAACCACTTAGGCCTTGGCCTAGTGTCAACCTGCTGCGGCTGCTGGATATCTGTCTCCTGCTGTAGCTCATCCTCCAAGTCAATGACTATAGGATTTTGTCCACTTGACTCCCTCTGACTACCAGAACCTGTGCTCTGTGTTTGTACTTGTACCTGTACATTTGGCTCCTCCAACTTGACCCCTGACTCCTGTGTTGGCTGCTGCTTTGTTGGTAAGTCCAGAGATCTTCGCAAGGCCTTGTCCTCATCGAGCTGGACATCCTTGCTCACAATGATCCTCTTGCGAGCAGGAATGTAACTCCATATGCCTTCGAAACCTCGCTGAAACCAACAAGTAACCCCTTCTCTCCAGAAGGGTCTGGCTTCTTCCTATTGTTAGCATGAACATGACAATAGCATACACTGCTGAATATGCGAATGTGACTCACATCTGGCCTGGTGCCTGTGAAGACCTCCTTTGGTGTCTTCCTCCCCAAAGTTGTGTGGGGACAACTGTTCTGAATGTATACTGTAGTGTTGTATGCCTCGGACCAGAGGAATAATGATAATCCCTGATCAAATATCATGGACTTGGCTGCTCTAACCATGGTCCTGTTCTTCCCCTCTGCAACTCCATTTTGTTGTGGGGTATGGGGCATAGTGTGCTCCTTCTTGATCCCCTCAGCCGAACAATACTCCATGAACTCATTGGAAGTGTACTCACCCCCATTGTCTGTTCTCAACACCCGAATCTTCTTTCTTGTTTGGTTCTCCACGAGAGTCTTAAACTCTCAGAACCTTTGACTTGGCCTTCAGGAAATAGATCCAGGTCTTCTTGGAATAGTCACCAATGAAGATTACGCAGTAATTGTAACCATTGAACGAATGGACACTCGTAGGTCTGCATACATTAGAATGCACCAAGTCAAAGGGCTCCTTAGACTTGTGCTCACTCCGTGGGGAATGCTTTCTGATGTTCTTCCCCAAAGCACAACCCTTGCAGTGGTTATGCTTTTCCTCCTGTACCTGAGGAACTCCAATGACTGCCTGTCTCAAATGCTTCAGTGCTTCGTGGTGTAAGTGTGCCATCCTCCTATGCCACAACTCACCCTGACTGCTGCTGACTAGAGCCTTTGCAGGCTCAAAGTGTAGTCTGTACGCTTTCTCGCTCCTTCTGCCAATCGCTTGATCCAAGCTCCTATTTGACCCCTTGGGCTTGATATACACTCTATGGTCACGGAATTTCACCTGATATCCCTTGTCCTCCAGAGTGGAGACTGATATAAGGTTTTTGGTCAGTCCTGGAACATATAACACATCAGCAAAACTGAGGGTTTTGCCAGACT
>LPNX010596571.1:9685-40814 GCA_001517045.1 Pseudotsuga menziesii | reverse complement strand
AGGGAGAGATTGGGCTTTATCTCCCCTCTCTAACCCTAAGAAAGCCCTAGGGCCCACCCACAAAGCCAAATTAGAAAAAAAAAATAAAAAAAAATAAAAAAAAAGTGAAGTTGCGGCCTCTCGCTCGGCGCGCGGTTCCGGATTTTTGGGCCCGCGGTTCCACAACTGAGGGCGCGCGAACTCTGAGATGCCGGCGCGCGGTTCCGTCACGAATTGCCCAAAACGAATTGCAAATATCAGGAAGCGTGATTTCCTTCACCAGTTCGTGGTTCCGTTTTTCTGGTGCGCGGTTCCTAGGACGCTTTGGGGGTGAACTCGCTCGGAGCGAGGTTCCGGGGTCGGATCCGTGGGGGGGGGGGGAAGCTTCGGCAACCCTGGCCAGACTCCCTCTGAAACAAACAGCGCCAATTCCCTGCGCCTGATACCACGCATCATCACCCAGCTCAACGTGGATCCCTGTTCCACCCTCTTGCAAGTCTTTGAAGAATCTTTTTTGTCCAGTCATGTGACTAGATGCTCCACTGTTGATGTACCATATACTGCTCTCTGTGGTGCTTGCCATGCAAGCTATCAAGCAAAACTCCTCATTGAAGTTCTTGCTGAACTCATCCACCTCTACAGATCCAACCATCTGGGTGTTACTCTTTTTCTTCCTGTCTGGGCATTGGGAGGCAAAGTGTCCCTGCTTGTGGCATATAAAACACTTGACCTTTGACACGTCAAGGTTTTTTTTACCATCCTTCTTCCTCTTTGCCTTCCCCTTGCTCTTCCCTGTAAGGGCTAGAGCCTCCTCATCCATAATCTGTGGGGCACTGCTGGATGAGCTCGATCTTTGACCCATGCGGGTCTCCTCCTGCACAAAGTCATCCCATAGTCTTTGCTAATCAGGGAGCTTCTCCCTAGCCACAACACCTTTGACAAAGGTGTCCCATGGCTTAGAGAAGCCATTGAGGGCTATCCGAACTAGCTCCTCATCCTCAATCTTAGAGCCAATAGCTCCAAGCTCATCCCTGATCTGTGCGAGCCTCGTGAGATAAGGCACCACTCCTTCTCCCTTGGCCATCTTGGTGCTGCGCATCCTCTCTTGTAGCACAATCTTCCGGTTCTCGTTCTTTCTCTTGTATAGACTTTTCAAAGCCTTTCGCATCTCTACTGCGGTTTTCTTCCCGGAAAGGTGAGGGACTATGTGGTCCTTCACCACATCCAAGATGATCAACATGGCTCTGGAATCAATCTTCTTTTAAGTTGCTAAATCTGCCGGATCTGTGGGTGCAACCTTCGTCGAGTCAATGTGCTCCTCTGCATCACTAACGTCCAGGATCCTTGTGATCCTCCCTTTCCACGTAGGAAAGTTCTGATCACCTTGGAGTCTATCCTCAACTCTCAACTGTACGGCCATCCTGAAGTGTACCTGTCAAACCCTAGATCTGGAATCTAGGTTTGTGTCTTCAAATAGATTTGCCCTTGATCTATCACTGTTGCTGCTAATCTCTCAGCGTTAGCTCACCAGAGCTCTGATACCATGTAAATTTTCCTTTAATATTCAAACTAGGGCTAACAGTGCATGCAAAATCTCTACTGATAACCACAAATGAATATGTTTTACAGTATGTCTCGGAATATAAAATCGAGAAATAAATCACAACATCACATCACAATAATGACACAATTATTTTGGGTATGGAAACCCCTGAAAAAACCCAAGATGGGAAAATCGATGCAGTTAGATATAGATTTTGTTATGAGAAAATATGGAACGTTACAATCACTGCAAATTCACCCAAACCCGGCGAATGCAACTACATAGCAGAATCACTGGGCAAATCCTTGCTAAACCTCAACACCCTCCTGTGTGAGTGTACGGCCCAATTGTACGAAGCTCGGTGACCCTGCTGCTCGCTCCTTCGTCTTCCCAGCTAAATCCTCTGTCTGACTTTCTCTCCTTGTTTATATCCTGTCTTTGTCTGAATGCAAGTGTGTGTCCCCTCTCCACCAATTGATCTCTCTTTTATAACTTTAGGTAAAGCGAAAACCCTAATTTCACTTTCACTTTAACTAGTGTTTTCCTAAAGTTAATTTAGATCACTTTAATTTATTTTCCAAAGTAAACTTAGGAAAACTAAATTAAATACAACTGGTTTCCTAATTTAAGTCTTCTGCATGCAAGAACACATGCATGCATGAAGACCTTCCTTATTGCTGCTAGTTTAACACAATCAACAGGAGGTCACGGCTGAGCTTAGCAGGCCTTGAAGGGATCACGCCCAGCCTAGGGCAGCCCAAACAAGTTATGGTTCAAGTCTAAGCAGCCACACAAGGGTCACGGCCCACTCTAATGAACAGTAGCAGGCTCACAATCTAAGTCTGGGCAGCCAATAATGGCCACGTCCCAAGTCTGGGTAGCCAACAAAGGTCACAGCCCAAGTCTGGGCAGCCAACAATGGACACGGCCCAAGTTGGGCAGCCAATAATTGACATGGCCCACTCTAAAACACCCAAACAGTTCATGGCCAGCTCAAGGCAGCCCACAATAAATTCACGGTTCAGCAGTAGGTAGTCCAGACAGGAGGGTGACAACCTTAGATGGCTGAAAAGAGAAGATGACAGCTCCAAACCAACTGCAGCAGATAAGAGAAGAGGATAGCAGACTAAAATAACAACATAAAAGTTAAAACCCTCGATGCCAAGACAATGGAGCAGCAGCATAACCTACAACCGCCAATAGATCAGATCTTTTTTTCTCTTGTCAAGACACACTTCAAAAATGAAGCTTAGGACTTAATTTATAATCTTGAGTCTTGACATGCCTTCTAGAAAGGTCACTTAACTACCCTAGCTTTTGGGAGATTTATCAATCATAACATAAAAATAATCTTAAGTTGACTTAGTAGGATACCAATGGTCAAGAGATCATACAAAAAATAAAACAATAAAAACAATAAAGTTAAGTCAACATAGGAAAAGGGTCAAGGTACCACAACCAAGATGGACCCTAGGATCAATAGGGAAAGATAAGACCGTAAATCAACAAGAGGGGTCACATCAAGGTGGGAGGACAACTCTTTCACCCCCAAGACCAAGGTGTACTGTTACTGTATGAACTAGCAGGGCTAGTCACCCATAAACAATTTATGGAGAGAGTGACCACTGTCACCTTAGTCACTCTTCCAAGACTACTTTGGAGAGTCGGAACTTCCAAGGGGAGAGCCCTTCGATGATCTGCAAGACACTTATAACAAATAAACTATGTCTTCTAGGAGACCAAATTAGAGACTAATGCCTTTAGTAAATTACATCTAGGAATGAAGAAGACATACTAAGTGTGTCAATGTGATGTCAAAAGGTCATTCGAGTAGCCAATAGAAAGGTAGGAGCATTAAATTGCAAGTTTTGACAAATACCTTTATAAGAACATTAGATATTCAACAAGTACGTTCATTCACCATCAAGAAATGTAAATACTGTAATGACAGAGGCAAACAGTTGCTTTATGATAGTATTTTACAACAGAGTTAATTAAGCATACCAATGTGTTTGAACAGTGATTTCACGCATTCCAAGTATTCAATCCAAGATATCACTTACCCATCAATGTAACAATAAATCCAATGAAGACACAGTGACAGCAGTGTATGTTCAACCAATGACAAGTAAATTACTGATGCAATGATAGCAATAAGGCAGTAAGGCTGTCGTAAATATAGCAGCCACTTAGTACTAAACAAACACCTCATACCAGATCGTGACCAATACACATCAACTTTGGACCTTTTACTTGTCACAACCAGCAATATTAGCAATGCCAATTAGGTCTGATATATGTATTCAGCTAAGTTGCTAGGAAACTTGGGTACGGGTACGGCGACGGGGGCAGGTACGGGTACGGGGACGGGGACGCCACTTAAAAAAAAAGGTACTTGGATACGTCAGGGGTACTGTATATATATATTTATTTATAATAAATTATGAATCACGATTCATAATTATAAATTTGTTGATTATTTGAACAATGAACATTTGATTATTTAAAATTTGATAAATCATAGACTCAGTAGATATCAATTAGAAGATTGGAAGTTACATAAAATTTGATAAATCATTGTACCAGGCAGTTGTAACAGAGAATCAAACTCAGACATGAAAGTACACTTGAAATCTTATTTTAAACACCTATTTGTACTGCTGTATAGGCATTAAAAAATTGAAAATTGCCAAGTATATTCCTGTGTCGATGTGAGTGTTTTTTATGTCCAAATTTGGTAGTCAAATTATGTTCCATGAGTGCTGAACACAAAACCATAAAAACAGTCATTGTAAATCAATGTAAAATCAATACTAGATCTGGACAATATTCAGCGGAATTTGAACAGTGTTGCAAAGTGTTTGACATAAGTCCTGAACGAGACCCCATATGTAGTTAGCAAAAAATTAGTTCAGTTTTGGTTGGAGGTCATTACATTATCCCCAATGAATTGCATTTTATTGAGTCGGTCGTACCCCCGAAGTACCCAAACACGGGGTATGAAGTACTATTTCGCCCATACGTATCCCTTTTTTTTATAATGGAGTCTCAGGTACGTGACCCAGTATGGGGTACGACAGGGTACGATAGGAGACGTACCCTATGAGTACCCAAGTACCCGGTACGGGTACGTGTACCCTACCCCCGGGTACAGGTAACCTGGAAACATAGGTATTCAGAGTTACGTATCAGTCCTTTACTTTATCCCTTTCTTACAGCAGTAAACATTAACCATTCACTGACCTTTATATGTTGTTTTATGTGGTTATGTGGCAGGTACCAAGGGCTGCCAACGAGAAGAAAGGTCTATAAAAGAATTGGAGACCTCAATGTGTCAGTGAATGGGCAGCCCCAAGGTCTGCAACAGCCTGTAAAAGGCTGCCGTATGGAAACCCCAACCTAAGACAGGCCCAAAGAGGAAGGCCGAGTCCCTTTGGAGGCTGGCCAAACTTGTTGAGGGAAGGCAGAGGGCAAAAGTGAGGGTGCCGAGGGTAGAAGAGAGGAGAAAGAGGAATGAGGGGGTGAGAAAGAAGGGAGAAAAGAAGAGAGATAGGAGAAGAGAAAGGGAAGAGGCCACTAGGGCTTTTGGACATATTTAGGACTGTTTTAGGGCTTTTCAGGGCAGATTTTATGGTTTTCACATTTTTTTGTATTTTTAGGGTTCCCTATAATTTTGCCTTAGGGTTTTTAGGGCTTTAATGGCCAGGCTGAATTTGTAAGGAATGAGGCTAAAATTTTAGGGAGGCCCGAAAGTGCAAATTTTTTTTTTTTTGATTTTGTGTTTTAAACGTGAAATTGCAGACCTTAATTAATGCCCTAATTCACCATGAAATGCAATATTTTCACATGTATATGCAAATATAAACCTAAGAATAATATCTACAAATGTACAACTAGGGTTTTTAGGTAGAAAAAATGGACAAACTTAGGGTTTTAATGGATATTACCCTTAAACCCTAGCCTTAGAGAAAGGTGACCAGCCTTCCTCTTGGAGGTATTTCTCATTGTCAACTAGATTAGAGCTTCTTGAAACAACCTCTAGGGTTGATTTCAATAGCCTAAACTAGGAAAAAGTTGGAGATGCAAGGCTAAACTTTGTAAAAACCTCCTCTTGGGAGCGGTTTTTACTATGCTAGGGGGATAGAAAGTAGATAAAAGGTCCTATTCAAAGAGAATGCATCCCTAGGGCTACCATTCAATCATCTAAGAAGCAAAAATTACTTACCATTCATCAAGCGAGACTAAAAATGGAGTAGACTTGAACATGAGTTCTTTCAACCATTCTAGCATCCACAAAGCATAAGCAAAGCAAAAGAAGACCAAAAGAGCAAAAAGATCCCTCCAAGAGTTGTGCATCACTTCATAAGACTATCTCAGGTAAAAAAGTAACATATTGAGTTTTGTCCGATAAGTTTTCGTATGTTCAAATGAAGTGAGGAGAGTCTTATTTATAGCCTTTTCCCACTAACTTTACAAAAATCCCCAGGCTGACATGCCTTTAAATTGTCCACTTAAAATTATAACAAAATAATATATAATAATCTAGTCTATGGGTTACTAGGGGCATTTTCCCCAAAGTGCGTCATGCCCCATCCAATCCCAAGAGTATTGATATTCCCTTAAAGCCCCCACCAAAATGGCAGTATGGTCTGGTGAAGGAGATGATGTCATCATCTGAAAAGGCCCAAAGATGAGGGGTGTCGTGTTGAAAGGGGGCTAGGATGATGGCTGAGGTGACTAGGAAGGGGGTCACCTTACCTAGTGACTTGCCCCTAGGAGCCTCAGACACCAACCCTAGGGTTAAAGAACCCCAAAAAGGGAGGTTAGTAGTGCCATTAAGCCATAGTACTCCTAAAGGAAGGACCAAAGGGTTTGACCATGACCATCCCTCAAAAGTGCTAGCAACTTCCATGTCTTGGCCCTGAAAAAATTTGCGACCCCCTCTCTTGGGCAAACAATGAAGATGTGCTGGTATAGGTGCAGCGTAAAAGTGTACTCTCAAGGTGGGGAAACAACCCTTTTACACACAAGACCAAGGAGTGCTAACCAATGTTGTAAAGGTTGGACTCGGAATTGGTCAAGGGTTAACTCAGACTCGGAATTAGTAATGACTTGGTTGATTTGAATTTAATGACTCGGATTACTTAAAAAATACATAAAATTTTACATTTTAAGAAAAACAATGTTTTGAAGATTTTAATCCATGCTTGCATTAGAGACAAAATATCCAATGTCTACTCATGTATATACCATATAAGGGTGACTATATCGAAATGGCACCGAGTGTATTGTGCAGTACATATCTAGATAAAAAAACATAATCAATGAGGCCTAAATAGCCTGTAGAGTCCAAAAAACAACATGCTATGATGCCACTACATCATATGTCAATGATCATACATCTCTTTTTGTTTAGCCTTCTCTTCAAATTTATCAAACTGTTGCAACTCCAACCTAATCTCTCCAATAAACTCTAAATCAACTTCCCATGGGGCAATAATTCCTCTAATAGCAACCAACTGTCATTTAAGTTTATTAATGCCCCCTCCTTTAATCCATTTCTTGCAGTACTTGCAATACAATTTCCCTTCAATATCATCAGCATGGATCCATGCCTGATCTTTTCCTTTTGGGGCCAATCTAGAATCTAAATGCAAAGCAAATCTAAACGTGCAAAGAAAAAATAAAAAAGTCTTATTATTGTTCCAACAAACTATAGAAAACAGGACTGATATTTGTCAATTTAATGAGAAAAAAAAGAAAATTGGTCTCCAACTGTCCAACTCCTCCAATCTTGTTGACTGTTCTTCACTGATGAACACTCGTCCAAGCCTCCATGAATCCAAACAACAATAATGCCAAATGCTCACAAACATCTTACAGTAGAAGTGTGAGGCAAATAGAGGGGCAGATCTTATGGCCTTAGGTTAGGGTTAGAATAAGAAAAATCTTAAAAAACATGTTTTTTTGGAGTCCACATGCTTGTGGGTGTCTGCCACAGCTGACTTAGGTTGCAACTCGGTCAACTCAGTTGACTTGGATGACTCGGACCCTAATTCGGCCGAATCGGACCCGAACTCGACCGACTTGGACCCCAACTGGTCAAATTAGTATCAAATTGGCCACTCGAGCCGAGTTGTAGGCTGAGTTAGCTCGATCAACTCTACCAACTCGGACTCGGACTCGGTCAATTTTTAAAACATTGGTACTAACAAGGTGGGGAAACAAACCCTTTTACCCACAGGACCAAGGTGTACCATCAAGGTGGGGAAACATGACTAAGGACATTAATCTTTCTCTCTCAAGGTATATTGTCCAGATGTGTTCCATACAATATATATGAGTTTTATCATCATTATATAAGGAAGGTCCAAATTGGATGAAGTGATCCTTTGGTCCTCTACACTGCTCCTAACGATCAAGTGCTAGTGACATCATCGAGGGGTGGCCATTACCTTGAGAAACAACCTAGCAGTATCACACATCACACATCACACATCATCATCTTGGTCAACTGACCAAGATCCACCTGCTTAACTGATCAGGTATGTACCTGTAGGAACCACTTGGTCCAAGACCAAGAATCTGCTTGGTTTCAGACCAAGAAGTCTTTGTCTCAACCTGCAAGATTTGCTTGGTCCTTGTGACCAAGAAATTGTCTGGTCCCGGAGCAGAATACCCTAGAGACATTTAGGGGCCCTAGACACATACTAGGGACTTTATCTTGGTCAATTGACCAAGATCCACCTGCTTAACTGATCAGGTATGTACCTGCAGGAACCACTTGGTCCAAGACCAAGAATCTGCTTGGTTTCAGACCAAGAAGTCTTTGTCTCAACTTGCAGGATCTGCTTGGTCCTTGTGACCAAGAAACTGTTTGGTCCCAGAGCAGAATACCCTAGAGACATATAGGGGCCCTAGACACATACTAGGGACTTTGCCATGGCATCAACTTGCTTGGTCCTAGACCAAGAACCCCAGGAGACTGTTGGGGGCCCTAGGGTACCTTCTAGGGACTTACTCTGCCTGGTTCACTGACTAAGAGCCCTAGTTAACTGACTAGGGTACCATCCTCCTTGAAAATGGGTCTTGCAGCTGCACTATCTTTAACACTGAATTGTTGTCCATTTATCATGATTTGACTTTTTCAAAATGGACTGTGGGAACAAGGATAGAAGGAGAATGTTTTCAGATCTGAAACTTTGGATAGTAAACCTGTAAGTTAATGAGGACAAGGCTAATCTCATTCAATGGCCAAAACAGAATGCAGGTTTTCCTTAAAAGAGTACTGCTTACTTCTCAGGGATACCACTGTTTGCTTCCTTTGATACTAATGTTAGAGTGCTTCTCATAAACCACTGTAGCAATCCAAAATAAACATCATCAACATGGAGATTTAGCTTGATCAGAAGTACATTTTAAGGGCAGATTTCATACCTTAGAATGGGTATAAAGCATTAGATTATTAACTTTTTCACCATAACTGTACTTGCCAGAGAACTATGGGCATATATATTGAGAGAAAGTAAGAACCTTCCAGTGCTGCAGTTTGTGGACAATGATGTAAATATAGTGATCTTCCACTTGGACCTTGATTTGATATATTCCACTCGGACCTTGATTTGTTGAAGTTTTTAAAATAATTTCATACCAGTGATGATTCTGCAACAATGGGTCGATTTTCTTTTGCAGATTATTTTACTCTGAAATAATACTACATAAACAAGAAAGGATAGAAAGAAGAATATATGCCTTTTTATTTTTATTTTTAAATTATTAGGATAAAATTATGTACTCTTTTATGCCATTTGGCTAATTTTATCCATTTCTTAAAGGAAAATACAAGCAATAGGTAATTTTGTATAAGAGTTTTAACTAATTTTATGAAATTAATTTTTAAAGTTCACTATGTTGTTCGTGTTGTTTTTTTTCTACAAAATTCAAATGCTATTACTTTATTTAGATTAAATAGTATTAACATTGAACATTAGTTAATGGTAACACATTTTCATTATACAGATTACGAGTAGTCACTAGTTGTAAGAAAACACAAATGAATACATTGTAAGACTTGGTTCATAGCAGTGTTACAGAATGTGGACTTGGAAACGACTCAACAAAATTGGTAAATAATGACAATGCATAAATTTAGCTTTTCCCCATCTAAATTAAAATATCAACTTCAAACAACACGAAGGATAAAACACTAGTTTTCCCTTGTATCGTCACTTTAATTTGAAGTTCTCCCTCATGTAAATAAAAACTGCAAAGTGAAAATGCGCAGGAATCCCTAAAAAGTGACTTACAAATGATAAATTTGCCCCTTCTAGCAGTTATTTTAAAAAGAAATTGGAAAAGGGGGCATACCCTCTTTTTATTATTATTATAATTCTGAGTCTGCTAGTTCCTTCCAAGGCGCCTGGTTTTGTTTTGGTATGCAAGGATTCATGGTTTAATCTCCAGGTCCTGCAACACTGGTTTCTTGATACGGTATCAAAGAACAATGTATGCTGATGCTATAAGATGTGTCCATAATCTAGATTAAATAAGATTTAAAATTAAACCTCACTGCAAGAAAGGGGTGTGAGGTGCTAGGTGTAATTTTTTTTAAGTCTTAATCGTCCTTAAGGTTAGTAGGAGCGCTAATCTGTAAGTAATCCGAGTGGAGCCAAAGACGATGGAACCAGTCACCTATCTGGCCAAGCATGCCATGCATTGGATGGCGCTTGCCACCCTACTAACTTCCACCTGTAGTGGAATAAATTAATGTACACAATTTCCAAAATTAAGTGGCATTATTATCAAAATTGAATTATGTTATTTTTAAATTATATAATCAGACGCGTGGTGCCTAATCTGGATTTTGGCTAATCGGCGTGCTGGCCTAATATTCCAGTGTACCCTAGAGAACAGAACAATCTTCAATTCATCTTAACTTTGGATTTTAACCAGGCCTATACATTGTTCCCTATTACTACGAAAATTTTATAAATAAAATATCGTTGCAGTCTCTGTCAGACTGGACTGGTGATGTAGTATTTAATTGGGAAGCCTTCTATTTGCTCCTCTCATTTGTCTAGCCTTAATGACTACCCATTCGCCTCAATTATGCTTTAGTCGGGCTTGCCCCGACTCCTTGATGGGTGATGGAGTTGGTCGTGGCAATAGAGATGGCGAAAAGATGTGATGTCTTGCCCAACGATGGAGTTGGTAAACAGATACGAGGCGTTTTGCTTTTCAAAGTCTTGCACAACGCAAAACGAAGGCGGCTGTCCTTCACTTGCACATAGTACAGCTAAACTTGTGCAGGTTATGGCGAAGACTCTCAACAAATAATTGTGCGTTTGGCTTGACACACACAATAATTTATAGCATGATGCAAATGAGAGGGAATTGGGTTCTAGACAAAATCCAGTTTTGGCTCGACACACAATAATTTATAGCATGATGCAAATGAGAGGGAATTGGGTTCTAGACAAAATCCAGTTTAGATATGGCTGCAGCTTGCTTTGAACAGAACAATTAATTTTTCAAGGTTTGGTCCAAAGGTCTCTAGATTTGAACCTGGCTCTCTTTGATACCGGATGTAAGATCCTAATTTCAAATTAGAAACCTAATTTAAGTTAAGAGTAAATTAGCTTCAAAATAAAAAAGGTTTAATAACTTAAAGGTATGTGAAGGCTGCTTATTCCTCTCGAAACCCAAACAGAAGCATTAAAATTGGTCTTGAACGGTTATCATGAAAAACTTTGGAAAACCACAAAACCCACACATTTCAACACAGTTTGAGCAGCACCAGCCCTTAAAACCCAGGAGCATTTAGCATCGCTGATATCAGCCACGCCCCCGGGTCCTGGAGCACACAAATCCAAGGCAACGTCATCTCTACCAAACCAATAATAATCTTAAAAAATAGACATTTAAGAAACTAAAAAACTAAAAAATAAATAAATAATATACAACCTTAATCTAACTTCCATGTTTTTGTTAAAATTACTACAAATTACACCAAATAATAGCCCTAAGCAATTCATATATATCCCTTTGTCGGGGACATAATAAAATTTATACATTCTTGCTTTTTTCACTTAGTATTTGGACTCAATTTTTCTTGTAAAACGCTGACTAATAAAATCATAGAAATGTACTTCATCTGCTATTGATGTATAATGGAATTATGGATAGACTTGTCTGCAGTTTGTATGCATTGACGGTTCAAATTTCGAATATGGATATACCTAGATGGGGAATTGTATTTATACTAGTGAAGAGTGTAGAAATGTTTATATCGACTTGATTCTGGATTTCTCTTTTGTATGTGATATGCATCAACGTGAGGCATATGTAATAGTAGATTACAAGGCCCTTTTGGCACAGACGTAACACCTACGGGTTTGTAACTTTGTACCATTCAAGAATGGAGACAAATTATATGTGTTGTTACAGTGTCTATATATATATAAGAAAACTGATGGTTTATTGGCTAGTGTGTGGTTTTTCCCAAAGATATATCATGCCTGATGATGAAGTGATATAAAGCTAAAAAATGTGATTTTCCTTCGCATGCACCATAGAAGGTGAAAATGATAGACCTTCTGATAGTGCTTTCTTAAAAGATAAGATTGAAGGATTCTTTATTAAACTAAATCTAATCTGATCCACCCTTCACACACTTATTTTACTCCATACATTTCAGGAATGGTACCCTGTATCAGCATAAGCAGAACCCCTGTGTTTTAACCTAGTAATTACATAATAGCTCGGTTGGAGGGTTTGAATTTATGCTTTAGAGAGAGTAGTCTATGCTTTATCCAGTTATTCTCTGCAGTTATTATCAATATGTCTATATTTTATGTCAGCATTTACTTCTAACATTTTTGCGTGAAACTGATTTATGATTGATTGTCTTCACAGAAAATGTTGCTGCCATGTGGCTTACCCCCAGAAAGAGAAGAAGATTGAAGGATTTGCCAAAAAGCAGACTTAGATTAGTTATATTTCTTGTTATGTACTTCAGTGTTCTATACAATTCAGGTGTAATGATCTTCTATACAATTTAGAGCTTAGAAATTTTAACGCGATCAGTATATGCTCATGGTTGCTGTTAAATTTTAGTCTTTTCTAATGATGAGCCTGACTGTGGCTATAAATATTGAATATGGAAAAATAAATGCAGTTAATCCCAAATTATTCATTCTGCGGAAGCTAAAACTCTCAAATTTTGATATTCTCATATGCACATGAGAATTTGATTTATGAAGTTTGAGGGCTTCTATATTGGTAACAGTACCATAATTCCTCTAAAGGATGGTTCATGTCTAAAGCTGAAAGATGTTTCAATAGGTCTGTTGTTTTACATGCATTTCATATACTTCCCCCAATATAAATTTCTTCCAATTTTTTCTCTGTTGTGTATATATACTCTCTCATTTGGTATGCATTTGATAGACGTGCTTTTCAATTATTGGAGATTTCTTTAAGTGTAGTCAGCTCTGGGTGTTTTTTTCTTTAACTTTGGGAAGGGCATCTTATATTTTATTACTGGACAGTAGAGAATACACCCAACATTATACATCATTGATACCCTTTCCAGCTAAGAATTGACATCCTTTCCACCCCTAGCTGTAAGGGCACGTAGCTTCTTTTTGGTGCAATCATGAAATGTAAATATATTTTAGAGCTTGGAAATTTTAATGGGATCAGTATATGCTCATGGTTGCTGTTAGATTTCTTTCCTTCCTGATGGCGAGCTTGAGTGTGGCTACAAACATTGAATATGGAAACTTGAATGCAGTTAATCCTGAAGAACCAGACTATTCGTAATGTGAAAGCTAGAAATCTCACATTTTGATCTTCTACTATGCAAATGAGAGTTCGATTTATGAAGTTTGAGGGCTTCTATGGTGTATACAGTACCATAATTCCTCGAAAGGATGGTTCATGTCTAAAGCCAAACAATGTTTCAATAGCTGTGTTGTTTTACATGCGCTGCATACACTTTCCCCAAAATAATTTCTATCTCCCAATTTTGTCTTTCTGATGTCGTGCATATATGCTATCAGCATTGGTAAATCCTTTTAAGATGGACCAATGTTGTTTTTAATTTTTTAATTTTTTTTCAATTTTATAAGCTGTGTATTTTTAATTACTTTTCATTTGGGTCTGATTTTTTATTTTATGAGCCAACATGAATTTTTTTATTTACTTTTTTTTTTTAACGTTATGTATGTTACATGACATCTGCCCCATACTGGGCTGTAGAGCACCTCGCTATTCTCGGTGCAATCACATGCTGCTATGCATTTGATAGATGTATTTTCAACTTTCTTTTCTGGTAGATTTCTTTGAGTAGTTAGCAGTGTTATTTTTCTTTCAATCTTATGGTGTCACAAGCACTTCTACCTACCTGTCTGACCATCCATCTGGCTCCATTGATTGACTCCTTTCCAGTGAAGGGGTTCATAGAAAAGCATGCTGTACTTAACAACAACCCTGTCCCAAAAGGGTTTTGGTTACTTTTCAACACTGCAAAATATGTTAACAGTTCGTTCTGTGGTAAAACATGCAACACCATCTGTAAGACCTGACTAGTGGAGCTATCAATAATTTCTAAACTGTAGTTGAGCCACTAGCCACCTGAAATCACTAGATTTTGAGAAGAGTAGGATTACCATATATCTTGGCACATTCTGAGCCATATAGTTTCATGTCTTTTTATTGGAAGTTGCTTCAGAGAGAAATACACTCTGAAATTGACCCTGAGGTCCAGGCTGAACTGCATAACAGGCACTTCCTTTGGCTCCTTTTGACATGCCATCGAGTGGAGGATACCACAATAATGGAACCCTAGTCGACAGACTTGTGCTAAGCTGAGCAATGCTATGGTGGCAATTTTTGTTATTTGAATGGACCTCTTTCTGTTACGTCGATAACCAAGTGGTTAATTTGGCTGGTTCTTAGAGTAGCGTTCTTTAGTTCTGTAATCCATGAAGGGCTTCCGATAGGACCGTTTCCAATCTTTCCAAATTGATTTCTGTACCCAATTCCTTCTTAATCAATCCGGTGTGGATTACAAAGTGTTGTGAAGGATTGCTCGTTTGTTGGCTGTAGTAAATGATTGAAATTCTCTAAGTTAACCAGTTACTTGAGTTCTTGTCCCACATATCTATCTGTGTGTGGAAACCTTGGCCATTCTCTTTACTGGTGAAAAGAACGAGTTACCAATCCATCCCCCATCCAAGGGAAAGGTTCAAATTGATCTTGTATCTAGATCCCACCAAGCTTCTAGGGCCAGGGCCACCATACTCCAAATGTAATTATCGGGAGGAAGACAACATTTTCCAATGGTTTATTACAGGTTTTTCGTAGTCGTGTAAACATGACATTGCAACTATGGTAAAATGTCAATCCAGTTGTTGAATGGTGGTCGGTTGAAGAATGCTGAGGATGAATAAGAAGAAAAAGAACCTTGTGCACTTTAGACAATACACGGTGTCTTATCGATACCAAGGACTGTATGATGAATTGAAACTACGCCGTTGACTTATGGACTGATGATTAGATAATCTATATCCCACATGCTTCATAGTTCCCATGCAATTCTTTTGATAAAAACACCCTTTTCCACTGGTTGAATAAAGGTTTTAGTGGACATGAAAACATTGCATTACAACTATTGAAATGTCCCATTTGTTCAATGGTTAAAGAATGCCGGGGATGAATAAGAAGACATAGATTCATATATTGGATTGAAAGATTGAAACTAGGTTGTAATGTTGAGGACAAGTTGTTTTATGATTAATTATAGACGTGTTGCTGCCTTTCACACACCTGGGTCACGCGGTAGAAATCTTCAAGCCACTCGGTGTGTCTTTTGGGGCAAGTCTCGAGTCAAGGCTATCACCTTGTTCTTGACTCCTCCGTTTAGGCTCAACTCCTAACAAAGCCAAGGGGGGTAGACCCTATTAAGTTACTAAGGATTATTACTTAGTATGGTGATGTTAAACTGAATGAGTTACTTAGGAGTTTGAAATTTAACTATAGACAATCAAAGATGACAAGATACAAAAATGAACACACGAAAGCACAATGCTGAGACACAAGATATATATAAAGCAAGAAAATAACTAGTGCCTTAGAATGGAGTCAAAAATAAAATCAATGTACTTGCATGTGCTTGAAGTGAGTGTTTTGCAATTGCCTCTTGGTATGTTTTAAGTTAAATTTGAGGTGTGAGTTGATTAAAATTAAGCGAAGGGGTGGACTCCAGATATACTCGAGAGTACTTGGAGTATGTTCAAAACTAAACCTTCACGGCTACCCGCAAAGAATATGTGGGCTGAATGAAGTCTTTGAGGCTATTGTTCATAACGCACCTGTTAGGGTGTGACAGAGATCGGCGCCTCGAGGTCACTTTTCAGAAGTGTTCGCTTCCTTTGGGTATTTTGCCATCGTTATGGTTTGATCTAGGTGTTGGATTTTCACCTGTTGGTTTGTTAATTTGGGAGAGTGAGTCCTAATTATACTAGTCACTCGAGTGCTTTTGATATAGCTTGACTGATCGGACGAACCGCAGCCAAATGCAGAGCATACACACCTGAGTCTTGTCAATTTTAGTAAATTTTACAATGGGTGTTCTTGTTAAAAAGAAAACCCTCCAGGAACCTCCTTCGATCCAAGTGGATCTCAATCGAGGAATCAAGGAGGTGTTAATTTTATAATGCTTACCAAAACAAAAGATGATAGCAAACAAAACATAAAAGATGAGCAAACCACAATTTTCCAATTAGACTACCATGAACCTTTCTTCACCTTTCGGCTCAAAGGAGGCTCGTGGGGTAAGTATTAAAGTTACTTTGAAAACAATAGAAATGGAATATGGAATTGATTTTATGTCAAAGTATACTACCCTGTAAATTAATGATACTCTAGATTACAAAAGATGAACGAAAAGCAAAAAAAAAAGACACGGACGCAAATCCCCCCAGGGGAGATGGGGAATGGGCTCGAAAGAGCCTATTCAAAAATTATTTTTATCAACAGCGGTTACAATATCAGAGAACTGATATAATTTCTCTTGATCCTTATACAGAGTGAAATCAAGAGCTTACAAAATGCGAAAATTAAAGGTTTTAGTCAAATGGGAGACCTCTGGGGGGATTTGAACGCTCCTGAGGCCACCTTCGAACAACAGTTTTTTTTTTTTTTTTTTTTTTTTTTTAGGTTCGTTTCTTCGGTTCGGTTTTTATTCTGTTGCACATGCTAAAAACCAGCAAGCATGTTAGAATAACATACACCCAAAAGCACTTTAAGAGTACCTTTGGATCATCCTACCTTAACTCAAAAAGATTAAGTTAAAACTAGCTAAACAGGTGAAAAAGGAACCAAGGAAAGCAAACTTTCCTTGGGATCTTGGCTTGCTGTTTGTGCAACCAATGAAATATGCACTGATTGCTGGATTTAATCTTTTTAAAACAGAAAAGGAAATCTAGAGCATGCAACATACTGATTTTTTTTAACTTAGCATGCAAAATGGGCGATTTCCTTATGCTAGATCTAGAAGGCTTAATGATACTTTTCAGAATTAAGATCTAGACTATGAGCTTTGAAATAGCAGATCTATGTAAATTTTACTTTTATATAACAGATCCAAATGATAACAAAGCTTTCGAACACAATAACCAGGTAAGAAAATTGATTTTGACGGAGGAAAAGGAGAAGAGAAGTGCTTGTTGTTGAAGCAGATTTGCAATGGAAACTTGTTAGTGGAATATAGAGGGGCAATGTCTTCACAAAGCTGTTGGATGTGCAGTGGAGTCAAACTAGATCCACAGCTCGTCTAATCTTTGCTACCTGAAAGCTAAACACACAATCCTGCACGAAACCTCATGAGATCTGGATATATATATGCCAGATATATATATGAAAAAGAGACCAGAATTACATGCAAATAAACTTATTAAACATGTATAATTTAGATCTTCTAACATATATGCTATGAGATATAAGAAAAACAAGTAACCTTACTTGCCCAACTATACTCCTATTGATTCAGCTGAATCGTTCAAGCCAGACAGGGTTCAGATGTAGAAATTGAGAGAAAAGCCAACAACTTCAATAGCCGTAAGACAATGCTTAATCCACACATATGAGAGCATTACACCATTTGGCCTCCAAAGCTTCTTTATTTCAACAATCAAAAGATTACAACAGTATTACAATAGTAAGCCCTTCAATCCAACTCTAACTAACCTAAAAGAGGGAGCCTCAGCCAGGATATATACAAAAAACAGGACATCCAGCCCAGGGGGGGCACAATTCCTCAAGGAATAAGATGAAATCAACTGATGGAGAGTCAATCAATGCAGAACTGAAGTTGAACTGAGCCTACTTGTCAACCGAGGGCTTGATTGAGCTGACACATCAACCCATACACCGACACATCAGTCCACAGAGCATCCAGGAGAGTCCACACGCGTGGAGGAGAGAGAGAGGGCGCAGTTCCCCATGAAGACAGCTGAAGATCAACTCTGGATCTGATTTGATCACCTCCTTCAGTCAATGATTTGTCAGATTCAGTCAATCTGCTTCAGATCTGACTGATTTCAATCAAATTGGCTGAGAATCCACTGATTTATGATTTTGGATTTGCTCCATTATTCATCAATTTATTAATTAAAATAATCAATAATTGATTTTTGGGGCTTTCTGACCTGAGTGATGGAAAAACACTCAAAACTAGGAAATAGTGGGTCCATGGGTTTACATGGTGCTCTTAACTTGAAAATGAGCACCTACATGACTGAAACTGATTATTTGACCCACTTTTATTACAAAATCAAAATTTTCAATTAAACTATTAAAAAATAGCCTAAGTTTTGGAAAAATTAAATTTTAATAAAAAACACTGAAAAAACTAAAAAAAATGAAAAATTGAAAAAACCTAAGGGGACTTAGACATTTTCATATGACTCGACCATGATGTCTAGCATGCTTATACATTGACACATAGACTCTAATAACCTCAATAGGCCTAAATGCCAAGTCGACCACTCCAACTTTGGAGGTATGGAGTGAAAAACTCAGAAATTATCAGTCGTTTATTCAACAACTAATAATAACCAAGGGAAAAAACACCCTGGGCTGATCGGATTGTCTAAGAGACCAAGTCTTTTACAGACACTATCATGTTAGAACATTTATTACAATTCCCCCATGGGGTATGAACATGTGATATAGTACAACAAGCGCTTCCCATAAGTACTTCCAAAGGTCTTTTGAAGTCCGAACATGTTAACCCTGTCCGGTTCACCATGCTCACTTGGTAAAAAACCACTAAGTACAACTTAGGTGGTAACAAGACGTTGCATTCTTATAAATCTAGTGCTCTTAAAGATTGTAGACGCAGAAGAGACCCGGAAGATTTTTTTGTTGTTAATTGCAACATAGGATTCAAGTTTTTGTAGGCCAGGTTATAAGAATGTCACTTTGTTAAAGTGAAATGTCTACATTGATTGCATTATCATGTTATTGGCCATTAAAGAATGCATGGATGAATAAGAAGACATAGATTCATATGTTGGATTGAAAGTTTGAAACTAGGCTGTAATACTGATGACTCGTTGTTTTATGATTAGTTGTAAACATTGCATTCTTATAAATCTAGTGCTCTTAAAGATTGTAGATACAGAAGAGACCCGGAAGATTTTTTTGTTAATTGCAACGTAGGATTCAAGTTTTTGTAGGCCAGATTATAAGAATGTCACTTTGTTAAAGTGAAATGTCTACATTGATTCCGTCATCATGTTATTGGCCATTATATAGTTTGTGTTTTCTTTTATTCATATGCAAAGTTCAAGTGAAATGTGTACATTGATTGCATTATCATGTTATTGGCCACTATATAGTTTTTTTTTTTATTCGTATGGAAAGTTCAGTCTTCCTATCATAACTCATGTTATTGGTCATTATATAGTTTGTGTTTTCTTTTATTCATATGGAAAGTTCAGTCTTCTTATCATAACTCATGTTATTGGCCACTATATAGTTTGTGTTTTCTTTTATTCATATGGGAAGTTCAGTCTTCCTATCATAACTCATATTATTGGCCACTATATAGTTTGTGTTTTCTTTTATTCATATGGAAAGTTCAGTCTTCCTATCATAACTTTGATGACTTAGTACTAGGTTCTGATTATGATACCATCTGTGTCTCAGTTTAACTCTACATTTTTTTTGACATTATGAATTATAAACAAATATATCTTGATATTTTAATAACGTATTATTATGAATTATGAAGTCTATATGTAATTTGATATTATAAATATATATTGGGATATAACTATTGGAATTTTAAAGAAAAACTTTTATATAATAATGACAATTGTAAAATAATTTTATTTATGTTGTATGTTAAAAATTCATTGCATCCAGAGTAGTGAGGTTTTTACAACCTAGTATGGGGGAGATGTGTAATGTTATTTATGTACTAAAAATAAAAGGTAATTCTCAGTATGGGGGAGCTAACGTTGTCACATTATGTATCAAAAATAAAAAAGTTAAAGTGAAGAATTATGTTGGCCCATAAAATACAAAATAAGATGCCTCTTGGTGCTTGATAGATCCATGTTTAGGATGGATCTATGCTGGTTTATTAAGACTAATTTGATAGGCAAGGACAATATACATATTTATCATTACAATGGATATTTATTAATTGGTTTCAATTTATTGTTTTTGGGATTTTTTACTGAGTTTTGCCAATAAGTTGTCTTTTGATTCCAATATTAACACAAAATGTATTGGAATCCTTTAAATTGATCTTAGGAACTTTGTGGGATCCTAAGATCAATTTAAGAGGATTTAACCTTTTTCATTTAAGACCATTGGATACATTTTTATTGTAAACATTCTATTTGATGTAATGGGAACTATAATTTTTCTAAATACACAAGAAAACTTGCAAACTTGATTAGAAATAGACTTAATTGATTCATGTGAGATATATGGTTTTATTGCAATGAAGTCATTTGATACAATGAGATCGATTCCCTTTAATTTCATTGGCTAGGTAGTTCTTTTATCCTTCCAATGTAACCACCTTGCTTAATATTATCTCTCTCTCATTTTATTGGTCACTTATACGAACATGACTTTATGACATCAAGTAAGCCTTATATTCTAATACCCCCTCTTAAGACTTATAGTACAATTAGCTTAACCATTTTTTAGATGATTCTCTTTGGCAAACGATGCTAAGACTAAGTAGGGCTCCATCAAGTTACCTCATAACCCTTTAAGGTGTAGCTTTTGAGCCATTTTTTCAAGTGTTTGGATTCCATCGGGCCTTGAATTCCAAATCATGGGTCTCCCAAAGTAAATTAATGGATAACAACCTGCATCCATGTTTCGTAGCCTCATTACTAAGGAATTATTCATGAGATCCACAACCTCATGGGCCAATGGGGCAACAATCCATGTTGAACATCACCTATAGTAGGTTTCGTTCTATATGCTATGTGTGGGCCTTTTAAATCATTAAAGCATCGTTTATTATTTTTGTCTTGTGATTGGATTTTGTAGATTTGAAGCTCTATCTTCTTGTAAAAAGCCATCGAAACTCTCGACACATTTACCCTTAACCCTAAGTTGTCGATGCATTTCTTCTGCATATCAATTGGGTTCTAGAATTTTGTTTATTGTAGATTTGTGTAAGGAAAACATATTTACCCAACACCACTACTTTTGGGGTTATGTGGACCCATCATCATGATATTGGGATATCTTTCTCACTTCATCCCAATATGCTTTGCACCAACCTTAGGGGCTCTCTAGGGCCTTCTCCAACATGGGTTATGTGACCCCACCCACATGGTCATGTGGACCCAACACCACTATTTTAGGAATTTCTTACTGACATTGCTTATGAACACTTATACAAGATTTCTTACACTTCTTATCATCGTGGTCATGTGACCCACCATAATGGTCATGTGACCCATTATCATGGTCATGTGACCCAACATCATTTGTTTAGGAAATTCTTCACACTTATTTAGTGTTACATACAATTCTCATCACCTTGACAAATATTGTAATACCTCATTGCTCAAGTCCTTGAAGTTAAATAACAAATGGATGGATCTTTGTTTCTTCTCCTCCAGATTCACTTTATCTTTTGACATTGACGCTATTTGATTGCTTAGCAAGGAGCTTTGATCTCTATAGCCGCGTTTTGCTTTATTTGCAGAAAGCATTGTCCAAGCATTTTTCTTTTATTGCAAGGTGCGTTGAACCATCTTGACGCTAGTTACTCCACCTGCAGACCGCGTCGATCTTTGTATGGGAAAAAGTGAGTCTTCGAGAAGGTTCCAAATCCGGATCTCCTATGGATGATTTGATATCCCTATAAAATTGGATCTGACTCACCTTCCTCTTTTGTTGGATCACATCCTATCCATTTCCCTTAATCCTCTCAACTCCTCTTATCCATGCAGTCGTATAAATTAAAGCTATGGGCTATGGGTAAAAAGGGGAAGAAAGGTTATACTAGGTGTTAGTGCTAGAAATTGTTCCTTGACTACAAGAGAACAAGCCAACACAATCTCAATAATCACAATAAAGTAAAATAGGGTTTTCTAAGGTTTTGGTTGAACAATTTGAAGACAAGAGGGCAAACATTCATAAGACCAAAGCAAACACTAAATCATGAGCATTTGAATGACTGAGATGCATAACATATAAACCATAATCCAAACAGAATAAACACAGTATTAAGTTTCACCCACAATTGGCAAGCATTTCAAGCTTAAACATTAAACATGAAATGAATATACCAACCAAGTAATTAACACAAATTAGAAATGAAACCAGTCAATAATCTAAAGGGCATATAGTGCATATATTTCATAGTTCAGTCATCAAAAAACACATAAGAGTCTTTACACCTAGCTCATAAACAAACACTGATAGCCTCCCCTTGTCAGCAAAAAATCGAAACATTGGTTCTTTTTCCAACTTACATTTATCCCATTCCTTCAAAAACAGTTGCATAACTGAACCCTAACTAATTTTCAAGTTATCTATCGAACTATTCAATATAAAATTTATCATTATACAAAATGAAATTACTTTTCAAACTAACTAATAACTACTCCTGTCAAAGTACATTTACAAATCTTTTGTTGCTTCAGCTAGAAGAGCAATTCCCTCTAATGCTTTAGCTTTCCTTCTAGCTTTCAGGTGATCTGCTTCCAAGTCTGCAACTTTCTTTGTTAACTCCTCATTTCGCTGAGTCAGTTCCTAGATAGTCTGCCTTAGTTCTGTAAACTGATTTTCTATCTGTCTTTTTTTTTTAAGAGCCTCTTTAGAAACTGCAATCAATTCCTGGTAATGACTCTTCACTTCTTCCAGGTCTTCTCTAAGTACCCTATTTGCAGCTACTAATCCATCATTGGTTTCATGCATATATTCAATTTGATGCTTGTATTGCTTAATGCTCTTTTGTAGATTTTCCTTTTCAGAATCAATACATTTATCTCTTGATATTGTTTGCATCCCTTCAAGCATCCGTGGTATTTTCAGCTTCTTGTATATTTCTTCATCCTCATTTATAAGCTTTGTGAAGGTCATAGGAACCTTTGGCTGTTCTTCAGCTTCAATACTCCACTGAACTTCTTCTCCAATTATCTCTCTTTTCTCCTTACAAGAATTTTTTATATCATTCTTCTGCTGTTCTTGAATCATCTGTTTTCGAACCTCCATGAAAATATATGAAATCTTAGTATCAGTGAAGACTGATTTTTCTTTTCATACTATTGGTTTTTTACCTTTTATAACTTATTTGTTTTCATCCTCACTATCTTCCAATTTCTCCTAAGATGACGAATCTTCTATTATTGTAATCTTTTCATCAACCAATTTGGGATTTAATAGCTTCTTCATGTTTAACCTAAGCTTGTTCTTCGGCCTTGTTTTAGGTCTCCAGATTGCTCCAACCTCTCCTAACATTTTTTGAACCTTTCCTTGATGAGTTATTGAAGCAAATTCAACAATCTTCATTTTTTTATTATTTCTTGACACTGTTTCCTTTTCAGAATGAGTGTATACTTCTTGCTTAGAACAAACCCTAGCTTCATTATTAACAGGAACTCTAACCTCATCAGATAGGTATTTTTCATCCTCTTCAAACAACACTGTAATGGGGCTTTGATTTTGCTCCTTAACCTCTTCCCTTACATTTTGATTTGATTCTGTAGGTAACATCTATTCCACTGGCTTAACTTCCTTCATCTCTGACTGTAAAACTTTGCGTTCCCCAACATTAACTCGCTATCCAAGCTCAATGTTTTCGTTTTCCTGATTCGAAGCTTCTCCTGGTTTATCAGTTTCTTCATCTTTGACTATGACCTTCTTTTTGAGTTTCTTGATCAAAATTTGACCCTTATCCAATTGTCTCTTCTGAGCCTGATCCTCCTTCTTAGTTTTGAAACCTAACCAAAACAAGAAGTATTCCCAAGTCTTCTCTCTTTTCTGCAATACAGTACTTATGATCAGTTTTATGATCCCATGGTGAAAAACTGATTGTTTTGTATGATCCTGATGTTCTTTCACCCTACATGACATCTTCTGTAAGCTTTTCAAAAAGAAGAAAGGAAGATTCATTTTAGATTCATGACTGAGATGTTGAAGGAATCTAAAATGATACTTAAACACAAAGGCAAATCTCCCCTCAAATGTGACATAGCTTTGTAAGATTTTGATAGGCTCAATCCACTCAGGTTTAAAATTTTGAATTGGAACACCCTTTTCTCAGTCTGCTACTACACCTGGAAGTAGATATCTCTAAGCATCAAAGGTGAAGGGCACCTTTTTGAACCAGAATTCTCCCTCATCTAGAATTTCTGTTGCTTCTGCTAGTAACTCCTTGGTTAGTTTGAACTTCAAAGTGTCAAAGGACACCACGTCCTTGTCTAAACATTGCGCAAACTTGTAAGAAGCCTCAGAATGATAACCTTCAATCTTTTCGAAGAACACTAACCATCTTGCTTTTGCAAACAATTGTACACAATCTGGAAAGTTTTTTACCCAGCTTAAGTTTGAGGGTTCTGCCCTATTGGTCTTTCCATTCTTTTTCATTTTGAAATGTTGTCAAACAGCTTCTATTGATAAAACACAGCTTGACTGTCTTCAAATTTTGTTAAACTGACAGACAATATTGTATATGGGAACCCAAAAGACCCTAATCTGAATTCTTTGGTTTAAATGATAAATACTTTAAACTCATTGACTAAGAATTCATCATTTAGTATGAATTAGGTTTAAAAACTAATACTCTATCATCAATTCTGTCATTAGTCGTTTATTTAGAAAAACCCCCAATTTAATGAACCTTGGTAATGGTTCGCAGACTACCTGTTAAAACGACTAATCCAACTGCTGGAATATTACTCTCTTGATTGTTAGGTGTCAAATTGCATGCTCCAATATTCTCTGACCAGTTTGACCACTACATACAAACGCTCTTGAAAGCCCTAATTTTCGCTCTGTTTCAAAATTCCGATTACTAAGTGCTGATTTTTCGCCACGACCTTCACCTACTCAACGTGCACTTCAGGAAAAAACATAATTCAACACACCTTTGTCTCATTATGGTCTTTTATCATTATTGCATCAGCTTTGTAAGAAACTGCCATGATTCGTCTTAATGATGATATTCACACCTGTCACATTGATTAATCTACAAGAGACACGTATCAAATCCATCACACAGTATGATTGACATCTTATGTGAGAATCCCAAAGAAAACTAAACCAGAAATGATGAGTTTTAGCTTGCACGACTTTTTGGTAGCGTCTGTGTGCATTTGTTTGTGACTTGCGCTACAAGAAAGTCTAGGTTAATGATTTGAAAAAATTAAGCTAATGATAAAGGTTTAAACTTGGTTTAGGGGTCCTAATTAAACTTTTATGTTATTTTTTAGACTTTTTAATCCATATAAGCCTTCTATAAGCCCTCTGATTATGAAATCAAACCAAAACTTGTAAAAATAAACTAAGAAATCAAATAACATGAAAGTTAAAGGGAAAAAAATTCAAACTATCCCAATCAACAAATTTTTTCTAAAAGTAAAGAGTAAAATCAAACTTCAAAACATAAACAAAAGTATTAAAAGATGGAAAACAAAAACATGACCTAACATCTGGTTCCTGCTGCGGGATGAAGTCCTCCTTATGAGGCTTCAAGAACCTGTAGACCAGTGCCTTCTGTCTTGCTACTTGCTAGTCTGCAAAATTTCCATTGGGTTATGGAGTCCTTATTTTGTTATTCACACTAGTATATACAATGAAAGTCTAGTCTCCATCTCAAAAACTGCAAAAATGCTTAATGAATCGTCCATTAACTGGATTAGACAATTCCTCACCCTCCAAAGTCTATAGTACAAAAGTATTATTTTCCAGAAACTTCGATACTATGAAAGGACCAAACCAAAGGTTATCAAACTTGCCATGCTTTCCTTTCTGCTCCTTCCTAGCATCCCATCTCAAAACCATGTCTCCCACTGAAAAAGTGTTATCTTTGATCTTCCTATCAAATCTTTCTTTGACCTTTAACCTGTATAGCTGAGCCTTTTCCTCCACTATTTCACGTTTCTGCTGTAACTCTATCAGTGCATAAATTCTTCTTTGCATATCATTAGGTTCTTCCTGACAATATTTGAAAAAATTTCATTAATGGGATGCCCAACTGAACAGGAAAAACTGCATCTGTACCATATACTAATTGGAAAGGAGAAGTTCCAATTCCTTGTTTAACTGTTATTATGTCTGCCCATAATGCATACTTTAGCATAGAATCTCATGATATTTTATTATGCTTCAGTAACTTCCTGATAATTTGAATGATATTTTTATTAGACGACTCAACTAACGCATTCCCCTGAGGATAATAAGGAGTTGAGTGTTTCAACATGATACCATTCTTTTCACAAAATGCCACCATAGCCTTATATTTAAAAGCTTTGGCATTGTCAGTCAATAATTTCTGTGGACATCCAAATCTACTAAGAACACTTTCTTCAATAAAATCTATGATCACTTTATCTATGGCATTCCTTGTGGGAATGGATTCTACCCACTTAGTAAAGAAATCTGTCGCAGTCAAAATCCACTTATGCTGCCCTGAAGAAGATGGATTTATCTCTCTTGTGAAATTCAAACCCCATTGCTGAAAATGAGCATTAACTGCAATTGATTTTAAAGGTAATGACAACAAATTTTGTTTACCAGCAAATTTCTGACAAGGGATACATGCTCTTATCTACTGATATACATCTGAAAATAAAGAGGGCTAATAAAATATCGCTCTTAGAATTTTATATGCTGTTGCCTTCCAATACTTATGTCCCCCACAAGCACCTTCACGGGATTTAGATATTACACCTTCAATTTCTGGTTTATCCAAACATCTGAGCAAAATATCCCCTGGATCTTTCCAAAATAGCTGTTGTTCTATCAAACAGTATTTAGTAGTTTTCAATTTTAAAGACCTAGCAGCTTTCTTGTCTAAATGTTCTGGACATTGCAAGTACAAAAGAAAATGCACAATATCTTCATACCATGTGGATTCTGCATAGTGATCCATAATCTTTTCTTTCTCCTGCTCTGCTTGAATTTCTTCCCGTGCTGGTTGTTCTGCCATGAGATGTAGACCTAAAGCTTGGCAATTTGATTCAGCTAGTAATTTAGCTAAACCTTGTCCCTTTACTAGCTTTGTAGGTTTGATATCCACATCATATTCCATGATTTTAGCAATCCACTTCCCTCTTTTTCCCTCACTGTTAGGCTGAGTCAAAACATCTTTTATGGCAGCATTAGGCACATAAGCAATTACTTTGGAATGCAAAACATAAATTCTGAAAAATTTCAAAGCTTTTACCAAAGAGTAAGTCTGCTTCTCTAAAATGCTGTATTTTAACTCTGAATCTCTAATAGTTTTGCTGAAAAATGCAATAGGCTATTCAAGACCATCCTTATTCTTCTGTAATAAAACAACATCCAATGTATCTTCAGATGCAAAAGAAAAAGTTAGAAATTCCTTTGTAAAATTTGGACCTACTAATACTGGAGCTTCAGTAAGAGCCATCTTAATTTTTTCGAATGAGTTCTTTGCTTCTGTAGTCCACTTGACCTCTTGATCTTTCTTTAACATGGCTGTAATCTGTTTGATAGTCTAAGCAAAATTTGGTATAAACCAACGCAAAAATTGATTTTACCAATGAAAGATTGTACATCCTTCTTGCTCCTTGGCAAACTTATTTTCAGCATTGCTTTCACCCTTTCCAGATCAATCCTTATGCCATTAGCTGAAAATAAATGACCCAATAGTTTACCTTCTTGTACAACAAAATGTGATTTCTTCGGATTAAGAGATCAACCATATTTTTTGCATTTCAGAAAAGTTTGTTTTAAGTGTTTTAGATGCTCATCATCTGATTGTGAAAAAACTGTAATATCATCTAAGTAAATCACTACAAACTTATCTCTTTCCCCTACAAAGACTATGTCCATAGCTCTTTGAAAAGTTGCTCTAACATTCATTAATCCAAAAGGCATTTTATCATACATGAAAGTTCCCCAGGGAGTAGTAAAAGCTGTTTTTCTTTATCATAAAGATGCATGGCAATTTGATTATATCCTGAAAAACCATCAACCATAGAAATTATTTGTGCACTAACCACCTTCTGCAATATTTGTTCTATTTTTGGCAAAGGGTAATTATCCTTCAATGAAGACCTATTCAGATTTCTAAAATCAACACACAGTCTGATTTCACCATTCTTTTTCCTAATAGGAACTAAATTGGCAACCCATGAAGAATACTTGAGGGGAACAATGATCTTAGCATCTAATAACTTTTTCACCTCCTTTCAATAATAGGAAACAAAGCTACATTTATCCTCCTTAATTTCTGTCTGAAAGGTTTAACATTCGGTTTTAAAGGCACTTTATGCTGTATAATTCCAGTATCATATGTTTTCAAATATTCATATGACCAAGCAAAAACATCAACATACTCTTTTAACAACTTAATGTACCCGTTCCTCTGTTCTACTGTGAGTGCTTTTGAAATCTTCACCATTCTAGGATGTTCATGGGTGCCAATATTACAGTCCACCACATTTTTTTTTCTGAAGACTGTACAATAGGTTTTAAAGGTATATCATCTTTTGAAAATATTCTCTCTAATGGCACCAAACCTTTAGGAATGAAATTAATTTTAAGTTCAATAATCTTGTGACCAACAATCTCATTTTCTACAATATCTTCAAAATCTTCAACTTCATCATCTTGTTCTTGATCAATTAGGGAATTTGAAAACTCACCTGTTAGCTCTAAAAACATTTTTATTTCAATGTCATCTTCAAAAAATTTCCACTGCTTTATATCATCAGGCATAGAAGGTCTGTACCTAACCTCAATAAAATACTTTAGCTGTGTTGTTTTGGGAAACCTAAAATGTGTGGCTGCTAGGGCCAGAGAATCAACAATTTGGTTATGATTCCTAGGAATATAAGTGATATTAAAAGCCACAAAATAATTGTCTATCATATCCCATACTTCATTACGGTACACTTTCAACAAATCTTGTTTCACTTGATAGTTGTTCCTCACCTGTTGAACAACCAACTCGGAGTCGCCATAAACAAAAATCTGCTAAATGCCTAAATCTTTTGCAGCTTTCAAACCTAACAACAAAGCTTCATATTTTACAGTGTTATTGATGGTAACAAATTCCAATTTATACATTAACTTTACTCTTTCACCACCAGGAGATATTAGAAGAACTCCTGCTCCAGCACCTTCCTTACATGATGATCCATCAAAGTATAATTACCAAAGTTCATCTTCTTTTTCCCTAGTGCATTTAATTGGATTTTCTTTTTTCAACCTATAATAAATCAACAGTATTATCATCATCACTAAAATGCAACATACAAGTACCCAAATCCTTGTCAACAGCATAAAAGGGATGATTTGTAGGGTTCTTGTCATCTGTCACAATATAGGCAAATTGTAACTCTCTATATAACCTTCTGTTTTCTCCTCCAAATACAGGAACATTATCATATGTTAAATCCATCTGTAGTGTTCCACCAACTTTCTTGGCCCATGATCTAGAGAGGAGCAGTCCAAACTTAGGTGTAATGTTTGCTACTACCACATCCATAGTCACACTCTTCATCGGTAGCTGAGTAAACTGACAACCCTATCTTTAATCACTCCTAAACATTTTACAGCTCATGAATCAAAAGCATACAAATCATGATAAGGTTTTGTTATACTCAAACCTAAATCCTCCATGACAACTTTTGGCATTAGGTTATGTGATGCTCCTGAATCCAAAAGACAATTATGTATCATCTGTTCATGAATAGTTAGTGTGATGTAAAAAGGAGGTGATGCACCAGCCTCATTTTCATTTTTCTCTGCCAAAGCTGAACCAATAAATATTTTAGGACTTTCTTCTTGTAAATTCACTGTATCAAAGAGAGGCTGACTGTTTGTTGAACCAATCATTTTCAGAACTGAATTTTTATAAGAAGGATTCTTCATCAACTCGGTGAAAGGCATAGGGATCTTGATTTTGTCTAATTCATTTTCCAGGTTAAAATTCTGCATACTTTTGTTTACCTCTTCAACTTCCACATTCTTCTTTTGTTTATCCTCAGTTTGTTTTTTCTCTAACATAGGATCAGACTGCTGTTTAGGAGCTACAACTACGTTTTTCTTTTGATTTTGAACTACTTGCTTTGGGCGTGACCTTAAATTTAAAGTTTTCTTTGGCTCAGTCTGGTATGTATCGGCAGTTACAGCAGTCACTTCAAGATTTAAATTATTTTCTGTTTCAAACATATCAGCATCATAATATTCTGAGTTTAAAAACTCTTCTTCAGTGACAAAACCCTCAGTTAACTGCTTTCCAAAATAATTCATATCCTGGTATGTATCCTCAAAGAACACTTCCTCTTCAATTTCTTCTTCATCAACTACATTATTCTGAAGTGGGGTGGCACTTTTTGATCCTCAGTTTCTCTCCTTTCTCGCTAAATATCATTATTTCTTCTCTCTCTTAGAAGTAGGAAAAATTCATGATCAAAAGCATTGGCATATGTGAGTTTTGCAGATGTTTCTGAAGGTTTTATCGCTGCAGGAATTTTGCCATACATTTTATTGAATCTCTTCGAAAAACCAACTATGGCTTCATCCTTCTTTCTCCTAAGGGCTCCAAACTCAGTGATGTAATATGTATGATCCTTGGTATCACCCCATTGTCTCATGAAAAAGGTCCTGGAGCTCTATTATGATAGTGATAGAATTTGCAGGCAACTCCCTGAACCATTTTTTGACCTCTCTATCAAGACTCTATACAAATATCCTCATCCATACATCCTTAGCCTAGATATTCTGATTATCAGCATAAATGAGAAAAACATCCCAATGCTCCTCAGCTGTGGTCTCACCTTGTCCATTAAACCTAGGCAGATATTTTTGGTAATCACCCCCAAGAAGTGCATTCAAAGGCTAAGGCAAAACTAAAGGCGC
>LPNX010596530.1:30325-95298 GCA_001517045.1 Pseudotsuga menziesii | reverse complement strand
TGCATGGTCTGCACCTCAGGGTTTTCCCCACCCTGACTTTGTTCTACTTGTGATCCAGAAGCATGCTGCTGTGTCATCTCTATCTTCTCGGCCTCTTGTTTTCGAAGCTCTTCATCTATTTTCTTCTGAGCTTCCTCAGCTGCTTGCTTTACCTTTTCAGCTGCTTCCTGGGAAGCTTTCTTCTTTTCTTCTTCTCCCCTCTGGGACCATTCTGCAGCTTCTTGCTCTAGTCTCTGGGCTTCTTCCCTTATTCTTTTAGCTGTTTCTTCAGCCTTAGCTTGCTCAGCTTTCTCCTGCTCAGATCCACCTTGTGGTTTGAACCTCTTACCGAGCGCTGTCATGTTAGCAGCCCTCCTGAAAATAGATTCATCCCTGTCAATGTGATGAGTGTACTCATAGAATACTTTATGTTTCTTGCAGTGCTCGGCCATTCTCTCGTGAGTATCATTCCGTCTAAAGGTCATCTCCCCGAAACGGAACTTTTCTAGTTCCTGTATAAATTCAGGAGCCTGCTTCACATTTGCAAAGCTACAACTACCTAGCTTGAATGGCAGAGGAGGGTAGGAAGACTTCTTCTTCTGGAATAGGAAATTCCCAACTCCATCTATATACACTTGTCTGACAGCTTCCTCGTGTATGATATAATCTGTTGCATACTTGGGCAACAGATAAGGGGTCTTTGACCCACCAAACATCCTCAAATACATCCCGTTTTCTGTCAAAAAATAGTCACCAAACTCTTCTATGACCTGCATGGCCTCCTCTGACATACAGTTGGATTCCTTTTTGAATATGAGAGTGTACAGAGGCATGATGAACTATTCACAGATATCTCAATAGAAAGTATGGTATTGATTAACTCCCAACATTTTATATGCTACATATACGGGCATCCTATTCTTCTCCCAAACACATTTAAGCCCGGGGAAAGACTGGTGTCATAGTATGCAATCAATTAGGATTGAGCTCATGTAAAATTCATACCTTCTCCGTTCCTTTCCTTCTGAAGCTGCAGCCACACAAGAGGAGAGGTTGCTGGAGACTATGCTCGCCCAATTGAAAATGGTTCCTTCTGTTGCTATAAAAAACATTATGGGTACCCATTCTAACTTAAACAATCTGCCATTTTCCCTCCCAAAGATTCTGTTTAGCATTAAAGCTATGAACCTGTAAGTGGGCCTGAGAGTGGCTGTGTCATAGTCTTCAGTCACTCTATGTCGGAAGATATTTCCCG
The DNA here is from genome assembly GCA_001517045.1 of Pseudotsuga menziesii. Classification (NCBI taxonomy): domain Eukaryota; kingdom Viridiplantae; phylum Streptophyta; class Pinopsida; order Pinales; family Pinaceae; genus Pseudotsuga; species Pseudotsuga menziesii. The sequence continues at coordinate 94,064 of LPNX010596530.1, read as the reverse complement.
GTAAGAGCATTCTTTTCAAGGTCTCTACAAGGTCCATCCGGAGGTCGTCCAGCCATCTATCTGTAAGGAAAAGCTGAGGCTCTGGTAGATGGTAAGCTAAAGCTACATAACCAGGGATAAATGCAGCATAGCCCTGGCCATCAACGTTACAGATGAGCATTGAATTGTGGTTTGTATGTGGTAGCACCCATCTCATTAACTCGGAACACGGGAACAACTCAGGCCTGGTGGCGACCTTCATGATAGCTGATTTTTCTATATTGGCATATATGGGTGCCTCCTCTAGCCCCATATCCGGGACTTCTCTTCGGGAGATCATCCTGTAAATATCTCCCCACTTGTATTCTGGCTCCACCCTTGTGAGACATTGAGTGTCCTCATAAGTGTATTCAATTTTTGTTTCTACTTCTGCTGCAGGAACCTCCTCTACTGCTGGGGCCTTCTTTCTCTGTCTTTTAGACATTTTCAGATCTTCCTGCAATAAACAACATCATAGTATTGAGTAATTCCATTTTATAAACCTTGTGCAACAGTTTACTCTCTTTTAGGTATATTAGAATTATATCAGTGCATACAATCAACCTTCAGCTTTCATACTGAACAATTCACAAACATGAAGTGCTGTGCAATGTGTTATGAGCATGATAAATTTTTTATTGTAACACATCTTCACCAGATTTTATGAATGAGTTGTTTTATGATTCATCCCACATCCATTAAATTATCAGTCATATTGAGGTTGGCAAAAGAATACGCTATTACGAGGCTTGTCATTTTTATGAAAATGATATATAGAAGCGACATGAGCAAAATCTATGCAGGTGCATCATACAACCATCATTTTACTGCCTATCACACAGAGAGAAAAATAAAAACCCCAGGCTTAACTAGTCGATACTTCAGACCTACGGCCTATGGAACGCAAGCGACTAAACAGCGGAGCAAACATATTATGATGATAACCTTCTTTACCCACCTCGACGGGAAACGAGACCATCTCTAGACCAGGCATCTTAACCAAAACCGACTCACGCTACCCTTCCTTTTACCCTACCAAGGATTTAAGCGTTCAATAGTAAAACTAGGCTGCGCCATCCCCAATTCCCACCGAGACTACGCACAACCCCGGACTGCAGACAGAGAGTCAGAAAAAACCCGCGGCGACTGTGGCTAGTGCAAAACCCAATCTCACGACAGAAAATGGTAACGCAGCTCCTAAATATTTAACCGCCCAACGAAACCTAGCGCAGAATGGCGTAACGGCCTCTGGTGCCCCAAAACCTTCATCATAACCACCAGGTGCAGGAAGCACGACGGCCGCCTGCACCTCGCTTCCCCCCAAAGGACTAAAACAACAAAAAAGGAAACGCGGGCCTTTTAAACACAAAAGGTGAAAACCCCTCTCCGTAAAACCATCCAAAAAATTCAACCGGGAACCCTCACCGAACGGCGCGCAACGCCAGGTGGATGACTGAAGAAACAAAACCAAACCAAGGGAGAAAAACCCCGCTGGCGCAACGGGACAACGGGTCCAAATCTTAAAACCCCCCACCGCGTGAAAGAAATCTAAAAAAAAATGATGATAAGAGTCAAGATCCTACCTGGCAATCCACCAAATGAGGGAGCTGATAATAGATAGACTTCTTCTCCTGCCACCTGGCCACCGGTACGAACAGTTAGCTCTCACGCGCTCGTAAAATCAACAGCTCGCTTCACCGCAACCACGCCTTCGAAAACAACAAAAAACCCCTTTTGTCGCCCAACATATATAAACACATCCACACGTGTGAGAGGTCACATCAATCGGGGCGGCTTCAAAAGTTATGTCGGGCGGCACGAGCTTCATACCACCCGCAACGACGGACCCCTCCTACCACCCTATCAACCGCAACGGCGAATATGGCTCAAAACAAAACCTCGGGCGTCGGCGGAAAATATATCGGAATCCTGGAGCTTGGGGTCCCCCGCAACGGCGGACCGCTCCCATCATGATACCACCCGCAACGGCGGCGACGGGCATAGAAAATCGCCCGCTACAGGAAAGAACCTCAAGAGTCGGAGGCCACCCGCAACGGTGGTAGCGATGAACCCATGTGGACTTGAAAGCCACCCGCAACGGCGGGCTCGACATGGCCAACTACGAATCGAAAAGCCTCCGCTACGGCGGCGCGATAGACGGTTAGGAGGATTTGAAGGCCACCCGCAACGGCGGGGCGGGCAAGAGAGATAGAAACCGAAAGACGCCCGCAACGGTGGAAAAACAAGGAGAAATGCGTCCGACATGGAGACTTTGCAACGAAAATTCAAAAAGCTTTTGCAAAATGACAGGGACTCAATTTCAATGGACGTCTTTAAGCATCTTAACTATGAAAAACCAGTCAATTTCTAGCATTCAAAATTCGGGAAGGAGCCATAAATCCATAAGAAAAACTTAAGAGCATGAAACTAAGCAAGGAAAATGGATAACTCAAAGTACAGGAGGGTCCCAAAACTTTTTAGAATTTTGGGAGAATTGTTGTAGGCGCAACAGAAGGAAAAAGCGCACCTCCCATGGACTGCATTATCTATCAACAACTGATTGGTAGCTTGTTGTACTTGACACATTCTAGGCCTGATATCTGTTATGCCATGAATGCTGTATCAAGATACATGCAAAAGCCTAATGATATTCATTGGAAGGCATCTAAGAAGATCCTCCAGTATATTCAGGGAACCAGGACCTACGACATTCACTATGCTACAGACTCCGAGCTAGAGCTGGTTGGATACACATACTCCGATTGGGTGGGTGATTCTATTGAAAGGAAGGATACTTTCAGATATGTATTCATGTTTGGTGGTGACCCCATTTTCTGGTCTAGAAAAAAGCAGGCTTCAATAGCACTATATTCAGCAGAGGCCGAGTATTGAGGAGCAGTGAATGCTTGCATCCAAGCAGTTTGGTTGCAAGGAATTCTTTCAGAGTTTGATCTAGGTAGTACTCTGTCCACTATCCTCTTTTTTGACAATCAAAGTGCTATTAAGATATCCACATATCCAGTTACTAGGCAGAGGACCAAGCATGTAGAGATCCACATGCACTATATCAGGGAGCTAGTACATGACATGACCATCATTCTGCAATATTTCCCGACCGATGAGCAGATTGCAGACATCTTCACCAGGAGATTTTCAGAAAACAAGTTCACTTACCTTCGTTCACTGTTGGGGGTGAGTTCATCAGGGTGAGTCAGACTACTTTCAATGTTCATCTTGAGGGGGGTTTTTTCCCACTAGGTTTTCCCTCTTTTCCTCACTTAGTTTGTTTTTAGCATTGTTTCAGTTTCACCATTGTAGAGGGTGACCTATGGCCTTAGTTCATAGGGCCCTAGCATTTTTATGTATTTTATGTTTTCTAAATCCTCCTAAGTATAGCTTAAGGGGGGCTATTGGAGACATTTACCACCGGCTTACACACTCATTCTAGTCAATTTGGCCTAGTTAAACCACTATCCTAAGTATTATTGACTTAATTAACATCAACGGAGCACTAGATGACATCATCTAGATCACATGCATGCCTACCTTCAGTCAAGGAGGCTAACTTATCCTTCTCATACATTCGGGAAGGCTAACTGGAGCACTTTGGGGATGATCTGAGTGTCATTAATGCCCCATATTGCTAACGGATGGTTACAATCAGTCAAAACATAGAAGTGAAGGTGCCCTCCGTCATTAAATTGATTATTTCATGAACTGGAGTCAACAGAGGCGCCTCCAACCACTTTTGATGTTCAGTTACACTTCAGTTAACCTCATCGAGGTTCATTAGAGTGATTGAAGCGCTACCACTTGATGGTTGGCTTGTTGTGACATGTGTCTGACCTACTTTCAGTTAGACTCAGTCATTTATTGCACTCTGACTTCAGTTAGGGCTCAGTTGAGTCAATTAGGGTTTTGATCGATGGTTAACTTAAGTGTGGACTATGGCTTACATTTAGTTAAGCTAGACTCACTCATTGAATTCGAATGACCTCCTTGGGAATTCGAATTTCTTTGTCATTCATGATTGCAGCATGACATTGTATTGTATTACTCATTCTTTGTGTGAATATACAAAGGGGCTACTCATTTTGTAGCCCTATTACACCATTTTCATGACTTATTGCTATTAATCTTTGATGAGACTTGTGTTTAGTCCCTAGATCACTGTGTCAGATTAATACCATTAGGAGAAGAAGGGGTTCCATTCTTCTGATGTTGTATAATTCCATAGTTGAGAAACATCATAGGAGTAAATATGAGAGCATAACACAGGAGAGAGAATATCATGCAGTAACCATTTTTCTCATAGATTTGTAACTAACTCCATAGAGAATATCATTTCCTTTGTATTTTCATTTTATATGTAGAGAAAGGCATAATCCTCATTATTGGATGAATTTTTCCCCATTGTGGGTTTTCACAGGGTAAATATTACATTATTTGTGTTGATTTTGTATTTACTTTCTCTAGTTATTCTTTGCACAGATCCAATAATTTTTCATTTGATGGAAGTAAGCTAATAAAAATAACTAAGTTGTAAGATCCATTGTGTCAAACTGTTCCAGTTGAATATATACAAGAGTTTACAGATCATATGTACTGCATAGGTAGTCAAGTATTATGTCTAAGGGCATGGATGAGCCTCCTTAGTCAGTGCCTTGAGAGATTGGGCCAATAATTTATATTGGAACCTAGAATTATATCAAAGACCTATAGAACCTAACACATGACCCTTAATATAATGAAAGCTTTGTCCTCTATTACCATTATGTGAAATTCATACATAAGTTGTAGTATTAATAATTTTCTAGTTCTATCAAAGTAGTAATATTTTTGTGTGAGTAAAATTTTGTTACGAGTAGCAAAAAAAGTGTCTCAATTCTTCCTCCACCATTATTTTAGACCTAATTCATAACCATATTTGAATTGCAATGATATCATTGGTACGAATATCTAGTAACATCTTAAGTGCATTGACATCTTCCAATGATTATTTCCAACCCGCATATCAATATATTCATTAAATTAAGTTGAATACATTGGTACCACTCTTGTATATCCCTTTTTGTGGATGCACTTTCTTTATGGGTACAAATGTCTCTTCTATTAAGAAGATCAATTGACCGAGAAGCTTATCTGGGATATATTTTCTATTTTCATTCCCATCTCTTGGAAAGAGAAGCTAAATTAAATTCCCGGTTAGGTGAGGGAAGTGTTACAACTCTTCCAATAGTTGAGACTCAAGGTGGAGATGTTTCAGCTTATATTCCCACTAATGTAATTTCCAGATCGGTTTATTCAAAGGACCTGGAGTGGGTAAAACAATACTCATTATGGAGTTGATTAACAACATTTCTAAGGCTCATGGAGGGGTATCTATATTTGGAGGAGTAGGATAACGTACCCGTGAAGGGAATGATCTTTACATGGAAATGAAAGAATCAGGAGTAATTAATAAACGAAGCATCCCATAATCAAAAGTAGCTTCGATTTATGGTTAGATGAATGAACCACCACGAGCTCGTATGAGACTCAATTTAACTACTCTAGCCATGGTCGAATATATATGAGATGTCAATGAGAAATACGTACTATTATTTATTGATAACAACTTCTGCTTTGTCCAAGCGAGAACATATATATCCACCCTATTAGGAAGAATTCCTTCTATTATGGGTTATCAGCCAACTCTTTCCATGGAAATGGGTTCTTTGCAAGAGAGAATTACTTCCACAAAAAAAGGATTCATAACCGCAATTCAATAAAACCAAAGGAGGTTATGTCCCACACAAAATTTCCCAAATGGAAACAATATATAATGAGATGGAACATAGGTTGCATAAAAAAAATCATTTACTTAACAAAATCTTGATTGCATCCTTGGCAGTTTTACAAAATTAGAGTCGCTTTCTAACAAGATAACTTGTTCATGACACTCTTTCCTTCATTATGTTCATGATACCTATAGCTATATGAATTTTTCCATAGGAAAAATATGAATAATACAATCATAATGTTCCTCACTCTACTCCAATTGTTTGTGATATCACGAATCAAATGTGGAAAATTTGTGCTAACATCAATCTATCATACTTAAATGGGTCAAACACGATAGGGTGGGTCACTTAGATGGAACATTAATTTCCTTTCATGGAATCATATATGATATGATGAAATTTTGGGTGGGTTTTTAATATTTATATCCTAAATCTTGATAATTGTGGTATGAGCACAATAAACCCTACAAGAGATATATTTATCAAAAAAAAAATTGTTTTAAAACTCTATGAAAATTTTAAAAAATACATTCACTATTTGGGGTGGTCGAAAAATATCAAAAAATGAAGAAAAGTTGAGTATTTCATCTTGTATTTTGAGTATCTATCCATCCAAACTAAAGGCATGTTTGATACTTTTCATAAGGAAGGTTTCATTAATATTTTTAAGTTAGAGATACTTGCAAAACTTGTTGGCCTCATTCCCATCAAATTAGTTTCATATCCTTAGTTGGAAAAAATACCCAAGACATCGTCCCACTAGAGGAGGACACCATCGGAAACACCTGCAACATGAATCTAGTCTCTCCCGAGATATATTATTCAGAACTTCCCCAACCATGTTTCTACAGTTAGGTGGGGATCTCTACTCATGCATTAATTTTATCAAATTGGTTGAGTGAAGATAGGGATTATACTTCATATTCCTTGTCTATTCATTAAACTTAATATTTTATTTACCAGTCGACACATATTGCAGTATTCAATATAAAATACTTATCACAGATTCATTCAATAAGTGGTGCAACACATACATATATGGGGTTATTCATAGACATATGTAATGTGACATATTCAGATCTACTTATTCACAACATACATGCTTTCAACATAAACACACTAATTAATGATGCATAGAGACAATAGTTAACGTGTAACCCATTCGGGAAAAATTACAAATGCGCTCTTCATCTGGTATGAGAAATATGTTAGCACCTACTTTTGGTGCACTCAACTTGCATACTTTTCTCTAGATATTATTTACATTACATACATACTTCCCTCTTCTTATTATCTTGGGTTTTGGGGATATGTATTCCTTCTCTCCTTCACTCCTCTCTTGATCTGCACATAGCTTGGATCGATCCTCTAACTAAACAAATCTCTCCTTCCCTTCTCAACCTACAAAGTAACTTAACTAGTCTAACAACCGACCAAATGACTACTTAGATAACAAAAAAATCAACAACCAACCCTGCACATAACTTGGGTTATCCCTTTTATAAGCTTCTACCTTTCTTAATAAACTGACTCTTTTCTATTATCCAACTGGCTATTATTTACAATCTTGTACATTCAGTTACAACTGACACTAGGCACTATCGAACCAAAAATACAATTATGCTTTATTACCAAATGAGTGTTTTATTCTAACTAACTCCTTACCCATGATTATCAAACTGTCTTTTTCAACTTCTCTTATCTTCTTCTGACATGGTTCCTTTCATCACAACTGCTCTTGACATCTGTATTTCTATCGTAGCTACTTATGTCATAGCTTCTCTTCCATCGCAGACTCTTCTTTTGTCATGACTATTCTTCCAACCAAAATATTTATCTTTCCAAACATAATTATGTTTGAATTCTTATAAACTTTTGCTAGGGACAATAGGACCCCAATGCTCACTTATGGCTCATCCCGAGCCACATTATTCTAAAACCTATGTTGTGATGAACTTACTTTGAAAATCCTGAAATATTTTCACTATATGCTTAGTCTCCTCTCGTGCTTTTTCTTTCATCTTCTTTAAATTTTCCACAAGTTCACAATTGATATGCTCCAAAGTTGTAATTCTTTTTTTCTATACTAATTGTCGCACTTTTTCACGAACAGGTTGAATAATACCTATAACGTTTTCTTCATCTGCTTGTAATTATGTGACCCTATGAGTTGTCTTTTGTTGTTGTTCCCATAATGTTGTGACCTGTTGTTGTAGCCTCCTCATGTCAGTGGCCTTATCCATTTTATCTACTAATGGGAGCTTCTTCATTTCAGACTTCAGTTAGTTCAGCTATGTCTCAGTAGTGAAAAATTGTTCTGTGATTTTTTCTAACTCTTTGTCATCGATTAAAGCTTCCCATATTTGAGAAACTTGCTTGACTACTTTGGCACAAAGTTCCTCTGCCTCTTCTATTCTCTTTGTAGCTTTGATTGTCAATTTTCTTCTCTCTTCCAGTACATCTAGAGGTGTACTAGGTTTCAATTGTACTTCCAAGTCAACGACCTTCTTGCAGAGGTTCTATGCAATATCTCAAAGTCAAAAAAAAAATTCTTATGCAAAAATCTCGTGCATAATGACTTCGTTAATGAAGTTGCTGTAAGCAAGTGTTACAGCTATGTCAAGTCAGTTCTTGTTCTCCTCCCAAATCTTAGATTTCTTCTATGTTTCTTTGAATTCTTTACTCATCTTATGAATAATCTTGTTTGATGCTCTAACATGAGTAATTAATGCACCCTATTTGACCTCCATTTCTATTGCTACATTTTTTTGAATGGAATACACTTCGTATATCGGTAATGCAGAGAAATATTTGGTGAACTAGCCCATGTTTTTTTAACATGGGATTCATCTTTTTCGTCCCCAATTTGATTTCTTCACCCAACACTTGAGTCTTTATTGGTGTAATGAGTGTTGACACGTCACTAGGTTTCTCCTCATTCGATCCAACTAAGTCGTGCAACTCAATATATTGTGGTATGTAGTCACCTGAAACTCTTACTTATTTTATGACCTTACAGAGCATTTCCAATTCTTGTTAGCTATGTTTTCCACTCATCTATATTTTTGAGGACTTTAATTGCTACTTTTGTCATTTCATCCATTAGAGTTGTATAATTGTAATTGGTAAGGCCAATAGTTTTAGATGATATGTTTCCTTTCCTCTTCTTTTGACCCTTCACATACTTCTCTATAATATTCCTCTTTTCCCCTATTGTTGGGTCTTTTTGAGTCGTACTTGACTCATTCTTGGTATTTTTGGGGTTTTCTTCTGGGTTTTCCTCTAGGTTTTCTTCTAGTGGTGTACCTTCTCTATGTCCTCCATATTTATTTGTCAATGGATAATCCTAACACACCTATTCTTCTATAGATAGATGATCGTGTACAACAGGAACTCTTAGTTCTTTCAACCAATCTTTAATAATGGAATCAATTTCTGTAACAGACAGTTGATATTGTGTCTCAAGCCATTGGAAATATGGATCTTCTCGAGGTTGAAAAAACATATGGTGGGTCCTGACCAAAAATTCGGCAATGTTTCTGAACCACTTAATGGGCTCCTAAGTAATTCTGGCCTACTTTCTTACATGATATCGCAAGGCCTCTCCTTGTAAAAAGAACTCAATATTATTGTCATTCCTCCTTTGTGGGAATTATTTTTCAAACCATATATTTTGTTATTGATCTAATTGACAAAGGAAGAGCACATCTGGCCCCTAGTAGTTTGGTGGTTCATCCCATCCAATAAATGAAATCAAAATAAGTAGCCATGAATAGTGAAATGTGCTACCTTTTTCCTGTTCTTCCTCCACATATTATAATAGTTCATTTATAATATAGTGTGACTAGTTGAGTTGAACACCTGCTGTACATGACTTTGCCACAATAATCGTCCATGCGGTGCACTGGCTTAGTTGCATCTTCCAAAACAACTTTCTAGATGGAACTTTAGCTATGAACCAAACAACACATTCATTGAAAGAAGCGATGGTTGTTATCAGGAATTATGCAATCAGTGTGGACACTGTTTGTTCCTCTACCCTTGTAGATAGTGTGGAGATAGAAATTAGATCCATGTCTCCTAACCTCAAATACAGAACACAATCACCAAACATACAATGTGGATCTGTGTCAGGACTCTGAATGATCCCCAAACACAATCCAAGCATAGGAAATGATAATGATGAAGCCTAACCACTCAGGGTATTCATTCCAATCCCTAACCAATACAATTCTAACCATGTGAATAGATGTATTAACATTGAACATGGCAGAAACCACTTGATTACTAGTCATTGATGTCAACTATTAACAAGTGCGAGGGAAATCACCATTAATGTCAATGATACCCAAGGTATCTCAGTACATTCTCTCATGTGTGAATAGATCTTTTGAAGTTGAACACTTGATAGAATATTTCAATCATAGTTCATTGATGAAAACCTACTGTTGAAAGTGAGGAAGCCATCCATTGAGGCATGCATGCTTCAAGGTACTTGACTAGATTTCTAAATCTAATTTCCTAATGATCAGTTGAAATTGACAGGAATAGACTCATCACAAGAGGTCCATGATGATTCCCCCATCCGTGACATGAAACAAGGAACAAAAGTTGATTTGAAGTGATGAAACTGACTTCATGGATAGGTAAAGTTATTGACAAGTTATTTTCTAGAAGAGACATCCTTTGAATGATTCATGGCATGACAAGTGACTTGGAAGAATTGAATTGACAAGACTAGAACCAAGTTTAATGCAATGAATATGACATGGCATTCTTTGAATTGACTCAAACGAATCAAGTGACTCACAAAATTGGATCGACTCAGGGACAAGGTGAATACCCAACTGTTTATGTATGCAAATGTGGACAGGTGCCATGTTCAAAGGTGGACTATAGATGACTTCCATAAATACAAATGAAAAACATTCCCCTTTCCATTAATTTCCTTATCTAGAAATATGAGTGCCTATTTTCATTTTTACGAGTCCAAAGAGGGTAAAAAACACTCGTTAAATCTCATCAAGTGATGATTCCATTCTCACATGTTTTATGAATCTAAGAAAGGAGGAGTTCGTTCCTAGATAGGGTCTTCCATTGTTTTGTTTTATGTGTCCGATGAAAGAAAAATCATTTGTCAGTTCATGTTTAGAAAGCTTGAAATGACAAGGAGACTCCAAAAGGTCCTTTTTCATAAATAAGGCTAGTCGGTCCAAAAAAGAGATAACCTACCACCGATTAGTCAACCGTTTTGATTCTTTTACAAGCGTGAACGTAACAAGTTCGCTTGGAAATATTTTTGTGTTTTTAAGTAGGCTGAAAAGATATTAAATATAAATCCATAGCTGGTTTCCTTTTTCATAATCCACTTTTAACGAGTCTGAAAAAGTGAAAAAGTAAACTCAACACCCTTTTACTGGCTTTTTAACGAGCATGTAAAAAGTGTACAAAGATGCTCAGTACTTTTTCATTTTACTCCAAGCTTGAAAAGGACTAAAATATCTTAATTCATAGCCCTAACCCCAAAGGTAACCTAAAAATCTCAAAAAGCACATTAGAATCCAACTTATCAAAACTATATAAAACCAAAAGTAAAAACCTACTTTTAATGAAATAATTTTGGACTTCAAAATAATTAAATTATAATGAAATATTGAAAACTTCCAAAATATCTACAAATAGAAAGGGATGGTAAGAGTTCTTTACCATTTTTGTTTACCATTGTGAGAGTTTGGTAGTTGGAGTGAAAGTGAGAAGCTTCCACCATTGATTTGGCAAGGCTTCCTATCCATTGTTTCTCCTATCTTCTTGGAAGAGGTAAGCATATTGATCTTTTCATATCATGTTCATAATGAGTTTAAATTAGTTTTAAAAGAAGGATAGAAGGTTAATGTGGGTAAACTTGGGGTTTATGACCACATAAAGGGGTTTATGAATGCTTAAAGGGAAAAAAAATTCAGGCCGTAGGGCCCCTTAGCTTTCAAGCAGAGCACTCGACAGTGCTCTATCATGCTGGCATAGAGGCGTCGTAGGCTCTCTGTCCACAGTCGACAAGAGTGCTGGCCATCGACGCCATTAGAGGAAATTTGGGGTTTAAAATGGGTCTTATAAGAAAATGCACCAACAATAAATTTTGTGAGTTGGAATTCAAGAACCAATAGAATTTGAATAAAATGAGTCAACCACAATGGTTGAATTGACATATTTGTCATAAAAGAAAGCTACTTTTTTTGTTTGTATTTTCGACATATCTCCTTGTGTTTTTACTCAAATTTCAAGTGGGAGAGCTCATTGGATGCATAATTTAATTCTGAATCCAACAAGTACCCACACTGCAAACTTTTGATGGACCTTGCCACCCTGAAAAAAATAAATACCTAAAAAAATGTGTTGATGATGTCAAACCCTGCTACCCCAAAAACAAGAAATACCTGAAAAAATGTGATGATGACATCATCATCACATTTTTTCAAGTATTTCTTGTTTTTGGGGTAGTGGGGTCCATAAAAAGTATGCAATGTGGGTACTCATTGGATGTGGAATTAAATTTTGTATCCAAGGAGCTCTCCCGCTCAGAATTTCAATAAAAACTTAGGGAGATATGTAAAACATATGAACACAAAAACTAGTGTTTTTCATTCTTCCTCCAAAATTAATTACTATTATTTTATTATTTTACTTAGGAGGCCCATTTTAGACCTCAAATTTCCTCTAATCTCTGCAGAACAAAACAGATAGCGTCGTAGGTGCTTTGTGGATAAAACCTAAAGGCATCGCTACCCCTTTATGTGGATAGAAATAAAACCTATCCCATCCAAAAAATTAATTTTTTCCTTCTACATTGTTTAAAATGATCATTTAATGATTTTCACTTCAGCCATGAAGTAATTTATAATATAAATTTTGTGTGTTGTAGGTGCAATACATCATTTTCACCATGGTTATTTGGAAAGAATGAGAACATGAGGTTCCAGACTTCTAGGCCATCAATGACCCATCCACTGTAGAAGCTCTACAGAACTATGGGATCTTGATGTACTTTAGAGTACCAAGCATGAAGGCATGTGTCCACCTACTGGAATACATCATAGACATGTGGGATCCTGAACAACAACACTTCGTGGTTGGGATCCACACTCTACCCATAGAGATCAAGGATATATACTTTCTGACTGGTTTGTCTAGGACAGGAAGACCATAGTTTTATCCAAGGCATGAGGAGGGGAGACCTCCTTGGATGACTTGATTGACGAATATAGTGCATTAGGTATGGAATCTCAGTCTGGGAAATTACGTATCCATTCTATGGTGGATCGTCCTTTAAGGACGATAGTATACACAATTGGAAAGGTGGACAGAACTAGGTCTTCTCATCTCACTACTAGGTCACACATGTTGTATTCCTTAGAGTGCATGGAGCCCACAGTATTCAATTGGTGTGAAGGCATCATGGTAAGTCTCAAGAATCAATTGAAAAAATGTAAGCGAGGAACTATTAGACATTTTGGCTATGGAGTAGTGGTGGTGTCTTTTATTCTATACCGAGTGCCCCACATGAGGATATAGGTGACTGTGAGTAGGCTCAAGCCTGAGGATCCTAGGATTCTCAGGTGGGTTTATGTTATGGCCCACCATGGTGGTAGGGGACCCAAATGTTTTTACGGGTATGCCCTTTTTTACTGGTCGAGAGGTTAGTTACTGATGATTGAGGACTATGTCTACGAGGGGGAAAATTTTCAGGACGACCCAGTGTTGTTTAGGATTAAGCACCCTTGTAACCTAGGGTTTGAGGTTACCAACTTCCTACTAGCCTTGCATAAAATTATCTTTACCAGAGAATAGAAATGGAATAGGAAGAAAGTCTTGACTTACCCGATTACCGACGGTTCATCCAAGCTTGATCTTTTCCCGTTCCTCTTCTCTCCAAAGCTTCCAAGGATGCACCTCTTTCACCTGTAAAGAGAAAATTCTCCAAGTAACATCTCTTGCATGTATATATAAGAGGTTATATAAAAAATATATCAAATATATAATCAAATATGTTCATTAACCACAATACATGAAATAGACTCAACACAATGTTGGAAGAAGAATTCTCTTTATTAACAATGAGTGAATGAGATAAGAGTACAACCCAGCTTCTGATACAAGGAATCCTCTACAACCAAAGGAATCTGAGTTCTACTACTCCAAGACTTCTGAAGATATACCACCAGCATAACTTTGCTCTCCAATCTTGATTGATTAATACCCTCCCCAAGGCCTCTATTTATACTTTGGGAAATAGAGTGATTTCGAAGGTTGGGGTGGTTGAAATAGTTGGGATAGTTAATGATTAGGGCCCAAATAATCTCAATTAATTGGATTTTATATTTTTTAAGGTCGAACCAAGGTGTACGCAACTATTGATATAGGCAACCCGCATATGACACGCGAGTTGCTCGAAGGAAACCCACGTATGCTGATGTACGCGGGTTGCAATGTAGATAGTCACGTAGAGTACGCGAGTTGCAATGGAGATAGTCGCGTACGCAACTCAACACTTAGAAAAATTACATAGCAATTTGTTTTAAAGGTAAATGCATCCCAAGTCATGCCCATCTATAGTGTTTTGGAAAAATTCAATCCAAATATGTCCTTTTGTGTACCAACATAAAGAATGTTGGCACTCGGACGAAGAAGTGCCATTTGGCTTGATAATAGATGCCCCTGATGTGTGAGGTCAGATGGAAATGATGGCCGAAATACATTATAATAATTATCTTAGAGAACTCAGAAGTCCAATGGAGCAGAGGAAGTACCTGAAACAAATACATAGTAATTTCATATACAAATTCATATCTGAGGATGCCATGTTCAATATACTGGAACACTATCTCCTTTACAATATTTGAGTACATCATATGATACGGGTTCAAGACCACATATATTACAATGGTGTTAATAAGCCATAATATACAATAATGACGAGTCTTCAAAGATATGGAAGCTGTGTAAGTGATCACAACATAATGTTGCGCAACTTAGGCCATATATATGAACCTAAGGTCTTCGTCAAAAATCCAAAAGAACCAGCACAATCCAGGCCATCTGACTAGATGTTGTTGAAGTCGAACATGGATAGGATTCATCAGATTGTCAACCAATAGGTAATAATCGACTACTGAAGCAAAGGAATTCACCAATAATGAAAGTGAATCCTAAGGTACTATCGTAAAAAACTCTAAGTCTTTGTCGTCAAGAAGTGCTGATGAGAAACCATAATGTGATGAGGAAGGCAATAAATCCTCCAACGGATCATAAGAGTGACTAGGAACTGGATAGAGGAAGGGGTATGTGTTGGGTAATAGGGAAAACCCAGGTTTATACCTTTTGCTTCGCACCAACAAAATACCCACAGTGTTGGCCCTTTCGGCAACAACCTGCGAGTAGGTTGCAGTCTCACCCGAAACAGCTATGGGGTGCCGCAAAATCAGGTTTCTACAAGTAGAAGAGGGATATTACTGTACCTTTAGTCTTTTAATAGCTTAAGAACAATTAACAAAGAGCTTCAACATTCACATATATAACTTCACATATAGATAAACACTCAGTGACTTGCTTAACCCTTTACTGGGAATTCACAGCGAAGCTACTTAACTAAACAATCATCTTTCTTATCAGATTTTCTATATAATTATCAATGCATAAAAGAATATAACAAGCATAACATAAGAACCACAACACCAGATATAACGTGGTTCACCCCCAGTGTAGGTGCTACGTCCACAGAACTGCGTTTTATTCAACTTGCTACAAAATCACAGTTCTGATCTGCGCACTCAGCTGCAGATCCCTTCAAGTCCTTAAAGCCGTGCACACAGCTACAGGCCTCTACACACACAGCTACAGATCTTCTTAACCTCTTACAACAAAACCCTTTACGCACACAGCTGCAGAGGTCATCCACGCACATAGCTGGGACTTGACCTTTTCTTACGAAACTAGCCTTAGCTTCGCAATAATTCCTTATACATAAAATCCTAACATCTTTTCTTTACAAAAGTGCCTATTTATACAGCGCACTATTTACAAAACTATGGTCTTAAACCATGGGCACTCCAAACCCCAAACCCTGGACTTAAACCATGGGTTCATTACAAAAAGGGGCTTTGACTTACCCCCGACACCCCTAAGATTAATTTGAGTCATAGCTCCGCACAAAAACCATGGGGTTACCCAAGTTAAGGGCTTGTTAAGGTGTGCGCCCCAACAGGCCCCTAAGACTCACCAGTGGCCCGTCCCGGGTCACTTTGCTGATCTTCTGGTAGGTGAACTTTGTCCGCGAGGATAGTGAACTGTTTGTTGAGACTCCGCATGATACTGTCTGCTTCCTGCTCCCTGTCGACCAACTCCTGTAACACCTCAGCTGATGTTTCGTTGACCTTTTGCTGTGCAAATGTATGGTATTCTTTTAGAACATTTAGTTGGGTGTCCATAGCAGTACTTAACTCGAAAGCTTCGGTGATAAGTGGCTGCATATTACTGTCCACTTTTGTTGCTTTCACTCTGCATGACTCAATTTCCTGCTGGAGTTCATTGCTTCGATTTACCTTGAGCACTTTATCCATAGGTGGTAAAGTCTTAATTGTGGCTTTTATTGCATCCAATTCTATCTGTCGATGCCTGATGGCTTCTTGCAGCTATCCGACTTCTGGGTGTTCTTGCAGCCTGGTCCAGACCTCAACACTTTCGTCCAATAGTCTTGTTGTGCTACCCACAATATCTGAAATTTTTGCTGCGGATGCTTGAATGTCAGCGCGATGCTGTTCCTTGACCTCAGGTGGACTTCCCAAAGGATCGCGACATTGAAGCTCCGCAATCTGGGTCTCATGTTCTGCTTTATGCTTCTTAATTTCA
This sequence comes from Pseudotsuga menziesii, assembly GCA_001517045.1. NCBI lineage: Eukaryota > Viridiplantae > Streptophyta > Pinopsida > Pinales > Pinaceae > Pseudotsuga > Pseudotsuga menziesii. The sequence goes on along the minus strand of LPNX010596530.1, from coordinate 77,364 downwards.
TTGCGAGACTGCCGTGCGTAGTCTTTTATCTTGACTAATCTTTGTTCCGGCTCTTCCACCAGCTGCACGTCGAAGTCAGGGAGACTTCGATAGGCCTCATCCAAAACACGTACCAATGTAATTCGCTTGCGCTCTGCATCTCTCTTTCTGTGCTCCGCGTCCTCCAGCTGTGCTGCGAGGCTATATTTCTGTTTCCTAGTATCCTCCAACTATTTTTGTGAATAGTGATCCCGTGTCTGGAGTTCCTTCGCGATAGCTGACTGGCAGAGATGCAATTCTAGCATAGTCATCTTGGTATAATCGATTCCTACTATCATGTTCATTTCTATGCGAGACGCTGCATCAGTGACGATGAGGGCATCTCTTGACACTCGGCCCTTGTTTTCATGAACTGGCCACTGCCTTTGGTCTAGTTGCACATTTACCGAGGTACTGCTTGCTACTGTGCCCATCACTGTGTTTGTTGCTAAGTCCTTTAGCTCCACTATGTGCTGCGCGACACCACTGATGGCATTCAACTGCACAGTGGCAAACTCTTACCATTTCTGAGTAATAACTTATGTGGACTTCGACAAAGCAACATCAAGCTCTTCGCTTGTCAAGCCAGGTGTGTCGTCGATATTCTTATCCTTTTAGGCCTTTGCTTTCTTTTGGGGATGTCGTTTTCTTTGTTCCTCTACTTCTGGCGTCTTGCGCTTATCCGGCCTATTAGGGTCTGGAGTAGTTTTGACTAAGTCCTGTCCTTCATCTTTGTTGGTTTGGTCCTCCCGCTCCTGGTTGCTATCAATCTGTTGTGACTCACTCTGTTCTTTGTTGTCTTCTAAGGGATTTTTCTACTGCACGTTACTAGGGCCTGCGCCCAAATTGGTAACTGTGGGTGCCAGAATGTGGGGTTTTTTCCTACATCTTTCAACCATTCAGCTAGCCAGTACTGAACTACTGCCCGAATATCACTCTCAGTGACTACATATGGTAGCTTGAACTACTGTCCTTCTCTCTGTTAACCTAGACAACCACTGGTGCAACTCTATGTGGACAGTACCAAAAAAAATCTCATAAACATCAGCAAAAACATACCTTTGTAAAAAGTCGTGTGCGCTACGACGTGGATCTTTGTTCTCTTGCTCAGCGAATCTTAGGTAAGCCTCATCAAGCCAATCACCGATTTCCTTCACAGAGGGCCTCTAGAACATAGCGCTCGAGCTACAACGTAAACCCCTCTTGAGCAGATAGTGATTTCAACCGGCACTAGAACCAGTTTGTTGGGCAATAGGGCAGACCCGAGTTTATACCTTTTGCTTCGCACCAACAAAAGACCCACAGTGTTGGCCCTTTCGGCAACAACCTACGAGCAAGTTGCAGTCTCACCTGAAACAGCTATGGGATGCCGCAAAATCAGGTTTCTACAAGCAGAAGAGGGATATTACTGTACCTTTATTCTTTTAATAGCTTAAGAACAATTAACACAGAGCTTCGACATTCACATATATAACTTTGTAGATAGATAAATACTCAGTGACTTGCTTAACCCTTTACTGGGAATTCACAGTGAAGCTACTTAACTAAACAGTGATCTTTCTTATTAGATTTTCTATATAATTATCAATGCATAAAAGAATATAACAAGCATAACATAAGAACCACAACACCAGATATAACGTGGTTCAACCCCAGTGTAGGGGCTACGTCCACAGAACTATGTTTTATTCAACTTGCTACAAAATCACAGTTCTGATATGTGCACTCAGCTGCAGATCCCTTCAAGTCCTTAAAGCCGTGCACACAGCTGCAGGCCTTTGCGCACACAGCTGCAGATCTTCTTAACCTCTTACAACAAAACCCTCTGCGCACACAGCTGCAGAGGTCATCCACGCACACAGCTGGGACTTGACCTTTTCTTACAAAACTATCCTTAGCTTCGCAATAATTCCTTATACATAAAATCCTAACTTCTTTTCTTTACAAAAGTGCCTATTTATATAGCGCACTATTTACAAAACTATGGTCTTAAACCATGGGCACCCCAAACCCTAAACCCTGGACTTAAACCATGGGTTCATTACAAAAAGGGGCTTTGACTTACCCCCGACACCCCTAAGACTAATTTGAGTCATAGCTCCACACAAAAACCCCGGGGTCACCCAACTTAAGGGCTTGTTAAGGTGCATGCCCCAACAGTATGAAAGTAATAAAATATAGGACAATGATGGAATCAGGATATAGATCAGATGTAGGGCTAAATCCTTGAATAGTGAGTATGACATAGAGATGACCCAAGGCAACTTTTAACTTTGCAGATAATACAACTAGACTTATCTGTCATGTAGGAGACATGATCAGATTCTCTAGGCATAACAGACAAGAGGAGGAGTAAGAAACTCAAAGTGATAGCTGAACTAAAATTAAACACTGAGGCATGAGTATCGAAAAAATGAAGAGTGTTATGTTCAAGGAAGACATGCTGCCACTGATTGAGAATGAAAAGAAAAATTATTCCTTATCTTTCCTGTTAAATTTTAACGAGTCCAGGAAAGTCAACTCAAGTCTCTCTTTAGTTTTTGACAAGATTGAAGAGAAGATGGAATAATTCTTGATAGTATCACTGATTCGTGGATTTTATGAGCCGGAACTAGTACATGCTCACTTGGTGTTTTCATCATTAGAGAGTCTAAAAACTATGAAGAAGACTCTAGGGGGGGTCCTTTTTCATCCAATTTAGTCTCCTGAGGCTGAAAAAGTATAAAACATACTAGAAAAGAACTCTCTTAACTTATGTAGAAGAAAAGGTGAACCTTTTTTCGTACTTTGTCAGGGAGGTCCAAAAAGGGTTAAATTACCACCTACCCAATGCTCCTTCGAGAGTAGCATGTAGCTTGAGTTTTATGAGTGTTAAGGAAAGCAAGATCACTCAAAAAGATCTATTTGAGTATAAGGAATGGGGCTTACAAAAATAAACTTGATTTTTTGTTCTTGGTGTTTAACGAGCATGATGAAGACATAAACTGCACTTGGAATATTTTTCATGTTTAGGTCTAGAGCACGAAAAAGAGAAAAATAAGCTCATACTGGGTGTTCCTTTTCCGTAAATTTAGTCTCGCAGGTCTAGAAAAGTGATAAACCTATATCTGAGAATACTCTTCTCAATTCCATAGAAAAGAGAGTGATCATTTCTCGTATTATTCTACATGGTTCAAGAAAGAGATAACCTACCACCAATGTGGATGCTCATTGACATATTCTTAACAAGCTTCAATGGAAAAGTTTACTCGGTAGTCAATCCTATTTGAGGAGTTAGACTTGGGCCTAAAGAAACTCCATAAGGGTGGGGAGTCTTATAAAAGGATAGCTTGTAAAAAGAGACCAAAATGAGGCTCAATTTGGCGTGAAAAATAGCTAAGGAGACTCCCTTGAACCTATGAAAAATGCAGCATGAGTATCAAAATACAATAGGTGGGTTCTAATAGAGGATACTCATGTGAGGAAAGTCCTATCCACGGAAGAACAATGGCATAAATGAGGTACTAATGGTTAGAATACCATAGTCCGTAGTCAAAGTAGTAATTCTAGGATTAATATGGATTAGGTATGAATTCAAAAATGGACGTGAATGACCGAAATCCTATCCTATATGAGCGAAAAAACAACTTTAAATGACTTTAGACCTGTCACATTGAAGAAAAATATATGGTATTAGTTTGATTTTTATATAAAAAATATGAACTATAGGTAAAAACTCACTTTTAAAAATAATATTTCTATAAATAGTTCAAATAGAAATGAAAACTCACCATTTGACTTTTTAACCAAAATAGACAAGTTTTACCTTTGCCTTTGATTTCTTGTTGCGAACGACTTGGTGGAAAATTCTTGAAACCGCAAGTGCCAAGTAAAACTACACTCCATGCACTTTCATTTGATCGAAGAAAATTTCAATTTTTGGCTAAATTTTGATGTTTTCCACTGTCCTCCAAGTAAGAACGCTGTGTATGCGGGTATGGTATATCAATAGTCACATACACACATTCTGTACGTGGGTTGTTCGAAGCAAATTCATGTACAATAGACAACTTGTCCAAAGGACAGTCGCATACATTGCGCGAGGTAGGAAAAAACTATATAGGGCCAACAAAAACAAATTTTATATGAATTTGATGTTTGATAAATGGCTTGTTATCAGATTGAGATATGGTGCTTGAGTGGAGGGAGAGGGAGCATGAAGACATGGACCACAAAGCTATACAAGATGCCCCCATGGTAAATACTTTGCGGCGAAGTGGGTTGTTAAAATTCTTCTGTATCTAACCTATGCAATCAAATGTCCGCCTACTAGATTTTTTGATAAACTATTGGGACCATGATCTTGGTATTTTTGACCTACAAGGTGAGCTTCTAGATATTACCTCGGAATATGTCTACTTTATCTCCAATTTGTCATGATGGGGAGCGCCGGTTAACTTGGAAGGTACTGGAAAAAGCGGTGACCTTCTAAGTGTACAAAACTACATAGATATATACTGTGCACCTGGTACTCAAAAGAGGGGTAGCTACATCCCTATTGTTCATATTCGTAGCTTGCCATTATAGGTGTTTGCGAGTACTATAGTGAGGGTTGCACGGTCCTCATCACTTCACCTTGTAAGTCAAAACCAAATGAGACTTGCAGTGGACTATCTACAGGGAGCCCTATATGACTGGTGTTCGGGAGTAATCTCGATAATGAGGAAGCAACTCTCTGACTGTAAAAGAGGCTGGAAAAAAAATTTCGGTTATTCTAGGATATTGGTGGCCTTTTTCTTTGAGAGGGTGCCTGGTTTGAGTCCTGTAGTACCACTACCAATTCGTTCTCCCCGTCAGCCTAGATTGAGTAGGTGGGGAGAAATATTCTTGTGCCAGGGATGTGGTGGATTGGTTTAGAGCATATACAATGATAACTTCTACTTTTGGTGGGAGTGACAGGTACCAGCACTGGAACAATTTCCATATACTGGACTAGATTTCTGAGGTGACACCGACCTTGTCCTCATTCCTGGAGGAGCATGGGGAGCATCAAGTATTTTTGTTTTCAAGTTTTTTAAATTTTTTATGAATTTTAGTCGTAAAGATATACACATATGTATAATATTTTTTTAATCCTTTAAAATGTTAAAATGTAGATATTGGACCAGTCCTCCCTACTAGGCATACACATATGTATGTGCCTCCTGTGGCGAGAGAAGACCATGGTTTGATCAGTTTTCTTTAGGGAAAGCTGGCCAGGCTTACCCAAAAAGTACCTACTTTACGCATTGAACATATCCCTACCACTATGTAGGAGAGACTGGTTGGTATACCACCTGTTTGGATATGCCTTATGAGGCAGGTAGCTAGAGCAGTACTTGTGTACATCGACGCCATTAAGGCTGCTATAGCTGAGGAAGCTGAAGAAGCTTGAGAGAAGGGTGATCAAGATGATCAAGGGGACTAGGGTGGTCCAAGTGACTAGGGTGGACATGATGACCAAGGTGGTCAGGCTTAGACCTAGGAGCATTTTATGGACTTCGATCCATTTTTTGTATATTTTTTGTATATTATACAGTTATGACTGGATCTGAGGATAAAAAACTTGACGTATCTATATGGACACACACACACATAGATATATATTGCCAGTTTTATTTACATATGTTTTGTAATGTGTCTGTTGTATATTTTTATGCAAAATATGTTAAGTGCCAATCCAATATATAGTTAGCATACACATCAGTTAATGAATTTTGATTTCTCGGAATATGATTGACTGTAATAAACTCAAAATTTATTTCCAATAACCTAACTTGCATAAACTGACGTAGTAAAATAGGGTTCCGCACCTAATAAGCTCGATTGAGTTGGGAAATCACTAGTTGAGAGTGAAGTCGGACTTCCAGCTGAGTGATACCACATGACAAAGAATCCCATAAAAGTTCAATGACAACCCTGTATTCAGCCACATTATTGGTAGTAGGACCTAAGCAAGCGCCTCTAGAGGCAACTAGCTGTCCTGAGGGTGAGTAGATGATCCATGCAGCTGAAGCCAGGTTACAATTGTGGCAACTAGTGCCATATACGAAACCTATGAACCACTCAGAATACATCTATAATAACCAACAGATGGTATAAAAACACAAACTAATGAACTATTTTACATAAAATATATACAATAAAAATATGGGAAAAAACGCTAAGCCTAAGCATAGTACTTTTTCAAGTAGAGACCATTTCTAGGCTTGGGCAACTTATTCCCTTCCAAATATATCAATTCATAGGCACCTTTATTCAACACTTTTGAAACAACATAAGGTCCTAACCACATAGACCTGAATTTTCCTGCCCCCTGGGGTTCTTTGTCCTAATCCCAGAGCAAGACAAGCTCCCCTTCAAAAAAAATTTGAGGTTTGACCGATTTATTGTATTGGTTTTTACCCTATTTTTATGAGCTTTGTTTTCTATCCATGCATCTCTATGCTACTCATCTAGATGTTCTAAATGTAATAAACGTTCTTCCATCTCAGTCTTATCAAGTAACACATGAAGTGCACATGAATAGTAATCTTTAAGGACGGGATTTCACATTTGACCATAGTGACTGCTTCCACTCCATGAACGAGTTGGAATGGAGAGAACCTTGTAGTAGTTTTCACATTGTTCCTTTATGCCCAAAGTGCACGATACATCATGATGTTCCAATTGCAATGCGTTGCATTAATAGTGCGCTTGAGAATAGTCTTCAAGGTTTTATTTACAGCCTCGAATTGACTGTTTTCTTGAGGATAGAAAGAATATGAATTCTCTTGTCTAAACCCTAGCATAGTGGTCAATTTAGTCATCATACTATTTTGGAAGTGATGGCCATGGTCAGTGAAAATCTCTTTAGGGATACCGAATTATGCGATAATTTGGTTGAAAACGAAAAAAGCTGCAGTTTCCCCGTCAGCTTTATAGGTGGGCATTGCCTCTTCCCACTTCGTGAAATAATATACAGTGACAATGATATGTTTGTGCCCCCCAACCGAGACTGGGTTGCACGTCATGTAATATATCCCCCACTTTGTGAAGGGTGTTACGGAGAGAAATTCCTATGGCTTGGGGTACCACAACAGACAACTTGACTCCAGAAATCAATCCTTTCCAATTAAATGTCTAACACTAAAGGACTAGACCTCGCACCTTATTCCGGACGGTTGAAGTAGATCCCCGTTGATCTTTCCAACTTCAGCTTGAATTGATAGATTACTTCCTCAACAACAAGTAAACAATACAAGCATTCTATATATTATGGTGTTAGATCTATTATAGCATATATAATCAATAATGTATAAGCATTTGACATAATTCCATGGATAAAATATTCATTCAAACACACATTATTGGACAGGAAAAGATATTTCTATTAACATAAATCAAAGATTACAAGATACAACCTCTGATGACACGTCTGCAAACCAGAGAAACTGAATCCCCCACTTGGGCCTCCACCACCTCAATCCTCCATCTCTCGATAGCAAGTTCACAAGCAAAAGGCAAGCTTGGGAAGAACACACTAGTGCTCCAAGGGGAAAAGGGATGCAGAATCAAGCATAAGTTCCAACAACAATGGACTATAGTTTTTTTTCTCTCAATTCTCTCTTCTTGCCTTCAATGTACCAAGGGGTTCCTTATATAGCTTTTCAAAGGGGTAATGAAAGGTCGAATTCGAGCGATCTATAGGCATAGGGAAGGCTAGGAGTCAAATGAGTCGGATCCATGTCAAGGAAAACTCCAAAATGATTTGGATTATGTACACATCTCGATGTACACAGTTTTAGTGGTCAAACCCACGTATATACACGCTTATAGGTTTAAAAGTCGCGTGTACCATTTTTCACATGTTTTTAGGGATGATCAAGGAAACATCAAAGCACAAAAAATGGTCCATGGGGTCTAAGGAGTCTGCAGCGGGATATGGGAAGGCCATACAAAGTGTGATTCACCTGGAGTGATAAAATCAGCTATAACATATGCCCCCTAATGTATGAGGTAAGAGGGGTCATACGATGGCCGAAATACATTATAAGTCCATCCCAGAAGTGGAGTGATGAAGGATCCCAAATGGAAGACCAGCCACCCAATTAACATAGTACACTAATACAACTCTACAAATAACTGCATTACATATAGCAGTCTCAGATACATAAGAGTACAATGGCCATGAATAGGAATGATACATGATATCACATATGTGGTCATCGCCATGTACAATATACGTAGATCAGAATCTCCATGATGAAGATATACAAAGGACCATGATCTCCAAAAGAGCTGAAGATATAACAGATCAAGATCTCCATAGTGGCTAGAAATATCTGACATATACTGGAATCAAGTCACAAGAGCTGAAATCTCATGAACACTAGCATAATCAAGGAGGTAGCATATAAGAGATGCCACCAATATGGAAATTCTTCTACACAAACCACTACAAGTACACGTCCTACTATGTGAATAGAGGTGTCGAGGTCGAACATAGTAGTCCATCGTCTGATTATCGGTCATTAATGTATACCGTTAACGGACGCGAGATTACCCACCGATAATGAAAATGGGAATCAAGGTATTAGAGTGCAAACTAACAAGTGTGAATAAATGTGTTGAGGTCGAACACTTGAGAGGATCCGTCGATCAGGGGACATTGATGTATTTCCAAAAACTGTCGATGGCGAGAGAACCTGCCACTGATGACTGCAAGTCTCAAGGCACTCAATATGTCTCTAGATTCCAATACCAGAATAAATGATCTGAAGTCGATGGGATGAAATCCGTTGGAAGGAGGGCATTAAGTCATCCCCCATCATCCAACATGAGGTACTCAGCAAAGCTATATAATGTGGAAGGAATCGATCATAAGGTGCACGAACCAGTAACTGAACCAGGAATGGACGACATGTAAAGTCAAGATAACTAAGGAATGGTTGAATCAAGCTTCAAATTCCTTCAAACAAGAGCATAATGATGTATGGTGACTGAATGAAGGTAGCATAGACTCGATATACAAACTGGGACATCTCTGCAACATAGGAGGCATCAACAGAGGCTCCATAGGGACTGGAAGCTTAACCAGTCGGTGGAGATAAACTCAGATACACGAGCACAGCTCCTAAAGTCAAACTATAACCCAACCAATGGATGTGATAGACAGTGCTCTGTTTGAAGGCGACACGACTCAATAGCTTCCACAGATAACATATTTTCTTGTCTGGATTTTTGGTTTTTTGATTTTCAGACTTTTTGAGTTATTTAAAAATCTTGAAAAAAGAATAAAATAGCTTTATAGTTACAAACTAGGAGAAGACGAGTGTCATAAGGGAAACCAAACTAGTTCCAAGCAGTGGAACATACCTATGCTCAATGCAAGGATACATGTGTAGGATATCAACACTCGGGGGAAAATCCCCTCCCAGTAAAAAGGGAATTAAGCTGCGAAGGATATAAAAAATGGCTCTGCATGGCTATACATGAGACAAGCTTGGGCTATATGGCTGAAACACAATGTCAAGGAATCCGGAATAAAGCTCAATAAGGCAGGCAAATCTCATCATAATGCATTCACAACTTGACATGAGGGAGTCTTGAGGGAAATAGGCCAGCAAAAGATCAAGAGGAGTATGAGGATCTTGCAAAATGTCATGGTAGTACTATACAACAGACTCCCACACCCTAAAGGAGAAAACATCAGCATGGGTACCAAATTCAAATAAGGCGCTAACTAGGGTACCCATGTAAGGTGAAGCTCTACCACTCATATCAAGCCACTTCTAAAGCAACAAGAAGGTTCTGTGACATAATAGAGTGGGCTCGTACCTAAGGTCATGATGAGATGGTCATAAGGTTATGCAAAATGAAAATGGTGATGAAACCTAACCTATATGCCATTTTAGATATGATACCTGAGATCAGCACGAACGGGTCAATCCAACGGCTGAAACGGCACTAAAAAATGTCCTCTACGTCATGAATTATGTCAAAAATGGTCCAAAATGGTTAGAAAATGCCGAAACTATAGGAAAGGGGGTAAACATTTTCAAATATTTGAAAATTTTCTATAAATAGTAAAAAATTCAAAATATTATAAATCATTTGAAACTTTTACCCATTTGAGCTCTGATTTTCAACAGTGAATTCCAGGAGATCCAGCCGGTGGAATCCACTATCGTTTCTTGCAAGTATTTACTCATGCTCCCCTCTTTCATTTTGATACAATTTTTATGAATTTCCATGGTCAAATAAGGTTTTTAGGCCAACCTAAAATGAGCACTGTGGCCCACAGAGAAATCGAGGTTTTTTCGTGTATAGGGATGGACATACGCGGAAAATGCCCTTAAGCCTGCGTACATACGCGACTGTTTTGAAAATAGTCACGTATGAGGTTGGGCATATGGTTTTTTCAACAAACTAATGGGAAAATTTAGAATTTCTTGTGTAGGATGGTCCTAGAGTGGAGAGAGCATGAACATGGTGAAGTAGAGGAAGCAGTAAGGGCCGATCTAATGGCTCAACAAGCTCTACGTGCATGCGGACTCGATAAGTTTTGGTGTCTTGGTGGTTTGAGGGCCAAACCAAGAATATTACAGATGCTGATGGATTACTGGGATCCAGACTCAGAGTCCTTCCATATAGATGGGATGTCCTTCACCATAGAGGTGGAGGACATATACTTCATTACTGGGATTTCTAGACGAGGGGAAGTGGTGAACCTTCGTTCTCGTGGTGGGCCAGGAGGTGGCCTGACTATCGACGAGTACATTGTAGTGTACTATTATCCAGACACAGAGAAGGTCGGGAGTCAGGTACCTACCAACGCTATATAGGTGCTCGGCCTAAAGGCCATATTATTGAAATTGGGAAGGATAGCAGGCTTGGCATCACTCTACTGGGCCTCAGAACCTCTGATGTTCTATGCAGTGGAGTGCATGAAACCCATGATATATGAATGGAGCACTACACTACTGAGTAACATGAAACATCAGCTCGGTGAGTGTAAGGCATGTAGAGTGCGGAACTTCGGGTTTAGCAATATTTTGAGCACGTTTTTCTTCGAGCGTGTTCCAGGATTGAGCCCCAGAGTGGACGTTCCTCTTCAAGGGGTTCGAGATCCATCCCAATGGTGTTAGGCAGATGCTATGCACAGATTGGGGGGTGGTAGGGTGGCCAACCCATATCCAGCTGAGTTCTTTCCGTGGTGGTGATGACAGATAGTTTCCATCGATGACTACCCCTACACAGGGGTAGATTTCCGAGGGGACCCGGACATGCCTGTTACCACCAGGATCGGCATATGGCGATATAGGTAATGAATCTCGACCCTTTCTTTTTAAATTTTGAGTTATTTAATTTTTTTGTATTTTCTTGATTATATGGAATCAAAAAGACATATTTTTGGGTGATAATACATAGTTACATCTACCATTTGTGTGAAAATGTGGGACCATGGTAGCCAGAGGGGTTCCCTCATCATAGACGGAGGGGAAGAGGAGATGACATCACGGGTGTGGATGTGGAGCGGATGCTCCAAAGCATTCATACCAACTTTGTGAGACTAACACATAAAGTTCCCATGGCGCAAGTCAAGGACTTGCTTGAGGCTATGTAGCGCTAGGTGGTGGGTGTACCACACGCATGGGTGCATTTATTTCGACGGCTAGCTAGAGCCGTAGTGACCTTCCATGATCACAACCCTCCTCCTCCTCCATAGGATTAGACACTTGGGAGTGTATACATTTTTTACTACCGTGTATTATATGACGGTGGCTTGAAATCCCCAATTTTGTATCATGACACTATGTATTACCACATTTTGGATGTATATATAAATTTTTTTATGGTGATCGATTTATTTATTTACATGTGTAAAAATTGTGTTTGTGATTAATTTATTGTGAGTGAAACAAATGCCAATCTAACACGTAGTTAGCATATGAGTCAGCAACTTGATTATTATTTCTTGGAATATGTATAATATGTTATATTTTCAAATTATTGTTCTAACAATCTCACACGTAAGAATCTTCTCAATAACGTCGGATCTCTAACATGGTACAAACCATTGAGTTGTGACAATACTAACTACAAATCAAGACGTACCTCAAGAGACAGAACACGATGTAAAATGGCATCCCGTAGAAGCTCGATAACGGCGCTGTATTCGGCAACATTGTTGGAAGATGGATGTAGACATACGCCTCTTGAAGATAGTACCTGGCCCATAGGAGTATAAATCACCCAAGCAGCAGAGGCTGAGTGTTGAGTGTGATGGCTTGCACCATCCGTGAATCCTATGTAGGTGGAAGATTCCATTGACATCTTCCAAAAGAAACGGAAACTAATCACAAACCCGATCACGATAAGAAAAATACCTAACTATGCAAAGCTGTACAATAATATACAATAAGTAGCCTTGGCTGAAGATCATGCATAGTATTTATTGAGATAGAGCCCATTTCTAGGCTCCACCAAGGCTGCTCCTTCTTAATCCACTAACTCATACACACCCTTCTCTAACACATGCTTGACCATGTAAGGACCATGCCAAATAGGATTAAATTTCCATACCCCCAAGGGTTCTTTCAGTTGATCCCACAAAAGGACCAAGTCTCCTTCACTAAACGCCCTTAGACGGACAAAATTATCATACTAGACCTTTACGCGATGTTTATTGACTTCTAGAGCCACCAAGGAATCTTGACGCTACTCATCAAATTGCTCAAGGTGAACCAAATGATCCTTCAATGGGGAAGTGTCCAGTAAGAGTTCTACAGCTAGCTTCAACGAAATAATTTTGCATTCAACCGACAATATCAACTCCACTCCATGTACAAGCTGATATGGAGAAAAACCAGTGGCATTCTTAATAGTGGTTCGATATTCCCAAAAAGCAGGATATAACATGATGTGTCAATTGTTCTTTCTTTGTGCAATGGTTCGTTGGAGAATGGATTTGAGTGATTTATTCACTACCTCTACCTGTCCATTTGCTTGGGGGTAGTAAGAAGAGGAATGCTCTTGCTTATACCCTAACTTGGATGCCAACTATTCCATCATACGGTTCTGAAAGTGCGAGCCATGGTCAGTGACAAGCTCTTTGGGAATCCCAAACCGAGTAAAAATTTGGTTGAACACAAAGTGAGCAGCTGTCTCACTGTCGGATTTTACTATAGGCATATCCTCAGCCCATTTCGTGAAGAAATCAATAGCCACTATAATATGATGGTGCCCCCCAGCTGAAGCTGGGTCAATCCATAAAATCGAGCCCCCACTTAGTGAAGGGATCGACGGTGATAATGGGATGTAACGGGGTAGGTTTTGAGCTCATATTATGTGCGAACACCTGGCAAGGGTGGCACCTCTTGACCGCATCAACACAATCCTTAAAGATTGACGACCAGAAATAACACGCTCTTAAAATCTTTTGAGCCGTAGAAAGCCCAGATAAATGACCACCACATCCCCCTCTGTGGCAATCATTCAGCACTACCTCAGCCTCTTCATGAGTTAAAAAACATCGTAAAATAGAATCTACCCCACAGCGGTACAAAGTATTGTCCACTATGAGGTAGTCCTTAGAGACATGACGTAATCGTCGTCGTTCATCTCGCGAGAGGTGAGTAGGGGTCTTCAGTGTTTGTAAATATATTATGATATCCCCATACCATGGGTCTAACGTTGATATTAAGAAGATGTGTTCATCGACAAATGTATCTTCACAAACCAACTCCTCGGGCTCGCTTGAGAAATCCGATATAAGCTTTTCAAAAATTAAAGACTTCTTCGATTTTGCCGAAACAAACTCGAGATCGAATTCTTGGAGAATGACAATCCATTTATTATATTTTCCCCCAATCATCCTTTGGGTGAGGGCTAATTGAAATGGATTGACATGGGCTACAACCAAGGTCTAGCGAAGGAGAATATAATGTCTCAACCGCTGAACCGCATGTACGGTAGCTAAAGCAAGCTTCTCGACATCAGAATAATGAATCTCTACATCAATAAGGTTCCGTCTCAAGTAATATATGGCATGCTCTTAGAGATCCTCATCCTCTTGAACTAAAACCATCCCAATCATCTCTAAGGATGCGGCCACATATAATAGAAAATCACGGCTATAATCCGGGGGACTAATCACTGGGCCGATGCTAGGGCTGGCTTGAGTGCATCGAAGGACTCCTGGGCTCACTCATCCCAATAAAAGGGGGTGTCCTTCTTCAAGAGACACATGAAGCCTCTAGTCAAATTGGAAAAGTTGACAACAAATATTCGTTACAAGTTTTCCATGCCTTGCAAACACTGAAGATGACAAATTTTCTTTGGGGGAGACAACTGAAGTATTGCCTCAACCTTCAAAGGGTCGATTCTTATACCCTCTTTAGAAATGATGAATCCTAACAAGTGCCCTGATTTCACACAAAAGATGCAGTTATGAGGATTTAATCTAACTGAATAGTGCCACCATCTTTCGAATACCAATATCAAGTGATAGGGATGACACACTCTCATGCGAGAATGAGCCACAAGGTTATCCAAAAATACCTCGATAATTGACTTGAGATCGTGGAAGATGAAGGTCATTGCCCACTGAAATGTAGCTCCGGCGTTTTTAAGTCCGAAAGGAATTTTTCGATATGCAAATGTTCCCCAAGGACAAATAAATTCAGTCTTATGTTGGTCCTCAGCTTTAATCTGTATCTAATTATATCCAAAAAATCCATCCATAAAGGATAACACCTCGCTACTCACACATTCATCCAAAATCTAATTAATAAATGGTGTGGGGAAGTTGTCCTTAGGACAGGCACGATTCAAATCGCGGAAATTAGTACATATGGGGATATCTCCCTGCTTGTTATCCACTGGAACGGGGTTTGAAGACCACTTCATTAATGGAATGGGATAGATGAAACTAGATTTCAACAACTTCTCTATCTCTTCCTTAATCGCGGGTGCTTTCCTAGGATTCACCGGACGTAAATGTTGTCGAATAGGCTTAGCATTAGGGTAAGTCTTAATCTCGTGTTTGATAATATGAGGGTCAATACCTAGCATCTCTTCATACGACCAAGCAAAAATATCATGGAATTCCTTAAATATATTGTTGTATTCAAGAATCTCAGCATGGGAACATTCCGCCCCAATATAGACATTCTCTATCGTGCCAAGATTGCGAGAGATGTTGATAGGAATCATTGAAGATATATTCACCATGTTTCCATCAGCCATCAGACCAGGAGAGCTTAATGGAACCATATGACTACCAACTCTCTGACTAAGAACCACCCTAAAATCCTCACGCTCCAAATGATCAAGCTCTGGAAGAAAGTACGATCTATGATGAAGTTCCTCCCATGGTGGCTCAACTCTCGACATAGCCTCAATAATCGCTTCATCAGAAGGGAAAAAGGTATCAAGGTAGTCGTGTGTGTGAGAATACTATACTTCCCATGCTGACAACACATAAGGGTCCACCTCCTCCATTCGCTGTTGGTGCTTAGGGCAGACCCAGGTTCTTATACTTTTATCTTCAGACCAACAAACAGACCCACAGTGTTGGCCCTTTCGGCAACAACCTGCGAACAATTTTTAGTCTCACCTAAAACAGCTATGGGGTGCCACAGAATCAAGTTTCTGCAGGAAAAAGAGGGATATTACTGTACCTTTAGCCTTAACAAAGAATATTTATGCAATACAAAGATTCGAGATTCACTTAAATAGCTTCGCAGTTTAGATAAAACGACAGTTTCTTGCTTAACCCTTAACTGGGAATTCACAACGAAGTTAATACTTAGCAATTTATCTTATTTTAACATTCATCTACTTATCAAATGCATAAAAACATAACAAGAACAGAATACAAAGAACCACCACAACACATGATATACGTGGTTCACCCCCAGTGTAGGGGCTACGTCCACAGAACTGTGTTTATATTCAACAATTTACAAACACATAGTTCTGATCTACGCACTCAGCTGCAGATCTTCTCGGCAACCCGAAATTGCGCACTTAGCTGCAGAACCTTTCTTACAAAACCCTCTGCGCACTCAGCTACAGAGGTCATCCACGCACTCAGCTGGGACTTAGCCTTAACCCTAAAAATAGACCTTAGCTTCTTCACATCAAATTATCATCATAACATAAAAATATTTTTTGACTCCTTTACATAAGTGCCTATTTATACAAGTGCACTATTACAATACCATGGGCTTAAACCATGGGTGATTTACAAAAAGAGGGGCTTCGACCCAACCCCGAAGCCCCTAATACTATTTTGGACCGCAACTCCGCTTACAAGCTTCGCATCAAAACCGCAGAGTTCCCAAAATTAAGGACCTTTAAGGTTCGAACCCCAATAGGCCCCTAAGACTCACCAGTGTCCCATATTGGGACACTCTTCTACTTTTCTGGTGGAAGAATCTTGTTGGCGAAGATAGTAAATTGCTTGTTGAGGCTGCTCATGATATCTTCGGTTGCTTGCTCCTTCTCCACTATCTCCTTTTGCACTCTGTCGAGCTCTGTATCCGTACCATGTTTAATCCTCCTGCCATATTTCTCCCTTATATGCCTATCATCATCATAATCCCTTCTGCTACTTCTACCACTGCCATGGCTTGCTTTATCCTTCATCCTCAGCAGAATTCTTGTGTTCCCTATGACTGTCTCTCATTCTGCTCTCTTCCTTCTCAAAATATCTTTCGGTGTCATATTTTTCTTCGTAATATTTATGATGGTCATGGGAATCATTGGGCCTTCTAAATCTATCAGCGACCCCATCCCTCGAACTGCCTCACCAACTGCACACCCTGTGGCAGTGAAGGGGTGTATAACGTGAACTTTGATGTCTGCCGAGGTGGCTGAACTCCTGGTCGGACAAGTGGAAGATATGGTGGATGTTGTAATGCAATGTTCTCATCCTCACCGAAGTCTTCAAAACCTTCAGGTAGGAGCTCTGCTGAACCAAGAGGATTCATCTCGGGATCCTTTGGTGTCTTTTCTTGATGGCTTGTGCCTCTCTTCGTTCCTCTTAGAGCGAAATTTTGCCTTAAATTTATTTCTGGTTGATCGTGTATGCATTGGTTGATTTGGTGCTGGGGGAGTCTCTTCACAAGGTGCAGATGCAGGTGGGTTTCTCATAAGGTTCTGCAGACCCCTCTGTCTGAATTCTCTCAACAGTTCCTAAAGTTTGCAATCATATGACATGGACTCAACTCAAGAAAATGCGTAATGTGAAATTCATGGCCTAGGTGTCTTCTTATAGAATTCAATGACCAAATATGCCATAATTGTGCATTAAAGACACCAAATCTATCCGAAAGGTGGTAGATATTGTCCAAACAACGCTAGATTTCCCAAAATCTCATCATTACAGGCAGTTAATGCAGTTCACGTGCCAGTGCCGCCAAATATGATTTTTTTCCAATGGTCACATTTTAAGCTTCGACACACCTTTCTTTTTCGGCACAACCACTAACTTCAGCTTTGCCACAATAAGGATCTTTGACACAATATTGACCTTCGACCCATCCTGACACAAGATTCAACAGAACTTCGAACTTCGTCCCATGACAGAATTTCTTCGACAGCCTTCGACACTTCGTAAATTTTTCAACAATATGCTGAAGTTCTCTGAGAACAACTTCATTATAGTCTAGTACCCAATTTCAATTTTTCTTGGTACGTAGACTCTTCTTCTTGATATTACTTCTGATAAGGGGGGTATAGGCTTGTCCTTGTACTTCTTTAATCTACTTCCATTCACCACGGAGGGAAAAATTTCTCCATTCAATTTAGCTAACTGAATTGTACCACCATTAATAAATTTCTGAACTATGTATGGTCCTTTCCAATGTGTCTTGAACTTACCTGGGAACTTCATGAATTCACTGTTGTACAAGAGCACAAGATCACCATTCTAGAAATACTTCTTCTTAATGTGTCTATCATGCCATACTTTTTCTCTAGCTTTCTGTACTTGCTGCTGGAAACCTGCAATGAATCTGTATTCTTCTAGTTCTAGTATCTTTTCCAGCCTTTCATTCAACACGACCGGGTCATCCATCTCTATGAAGGCAGATATTCTGAGGCTAGGAACAATGTACTCCATGGGCATAACTGCTTCTTGTCCATATACCAGCCTAAAAGGTGTATGGCCTGTCAAATTCTTGCAAGTGGTTCCATAAGCCCATAATACTACTAGAATTCTAAGATCCCAATCATTTCTGTTAACATTGCAAATCTTCGTGAGAGCATGCTCAAGAATCTTGCTAAAGGCTTCGACAGTTCCATTTGCTTGAAGATGGTAGGCAGTACTCTTCTGATGATATACTTGAAATTCTTCGGTCAATGCTTCAATAGTCTTATTCAGAAAATGTGATCCTTGATCACTCATAAGAATTATAGGACACCCAAACCTTGACAAGATATTATCAAATATTAACTTCGCTACTGTAGCAGCGCTACAGTCCTTAACTAGTTGAGCTTCGACCCAATGAGTAAGGTAATAAAATGCTGTAATAATGTATCTTGCTCCAGATTTCTTTGCAGGGGGATTGATTGGTCGAACAAAATCATTAGCCCATTTGTCAAATGCTTGTAAAGTTACCTGTGGAATCAGAGGCATCTCATCCCTCCTGGATGGTTTTCCTGTCGTCTGACAGATATCACAGTTGTGGCAATACTCTCTTGCATCCTTATGAATTGTAGGCCACCACAATCCAGCTGTCAGAATCTTCTGTGCCATAGATTTTCCTGCATAATGACCTCCTATTGCTCCAGAATGTTCCTCAGCCAAAATCAATGGCTTTTCATGCTCCAGGACACATCTGCGTGGTATTTCATCTGGTCCCATCTTATATAGCTGTCCTGCTATCAAGGTAAAGTCAGCTACTCTAACCACTAGTTGCTTCTTCTGCTGTGTTGTCATCTTAGAGGGTGCAAAACCTGTAGACAAGTACTGAACAATATCCTGAAAATAGTCATCAACCATCTGGATGGAAAAGAACTGGGCATCAGGTATACCTTCATCTAAACTAATGGGCTCTTCTCCTGACTCGATCCTCGACAAGTGGTCAGGCCCCAGGTTAAGTCTTCCTGGCTTAACTATGATCTCAAAGTCATACTCTTGAAACAAAATCAGCCATATGTAGATCCTTCCACCTAACACACGCTCATTAACCAAATAATTCAAAGCAGAATGGTCAGTGAACATCTTAAAATGAGATCCTAACAAACAATGTCAAAATTTATGCAAGGAATAAACCATAGCTAGACCTTCTCGTTCTGTCGTAGTATAATTCTTTTCTAATGTGGACAATTTTCTACTTGCAAAAGCAATAGGATGATCAATATTACCTTCACCTGACTGACCCAATACTACACCTAAAGTAATGGAAGATGCATTGACATGAACATGAAACTCCTTACTCCAATCAAGGAATACTAAGATAGGGGCAGTTACCATCTTTTCTTTCAAACTGTCCAAGCTTTCCTAACATTCAGGTGTTCACTCAAACTTAATATCTTTCTTCAATTTCTTTTCGATAGGGGCTATAATATGAGCATATCCTTTAATGAATTTCTTGTAATATCTAGTATGACCAAGCGTAGTGTGAAGTTTCTTAATAGAATTTAAAGGTGGTATATCACAATAATGGCTATCTTCGCAGGATCCACCATCAATCCTTTCTTGCATACAATGTGACCTAGAAGAATTCCAAAAGGTGCACAAAATATACACTTCTTCAAGTTCAATGAAATCTGATGCTATATACACTTATCTAGCATGAGTCTTAAACTGGCTATATGATCTTTCAATAAACCAAAGATAGTCCAATCATCAAAGTAAACTTCCAATAACTTATGAATAAATTCCTTAAATGCAGATATGACTACTCTGGAAAACATAGCAGGTGCATTCGTCAATCCAAAGGGCATAACAGTATACTGAAAAGATCCCATTTCTGTAGCAAAAGTTGTTTTATGTTGATCCTTTGGAGCAATTCTGATCTGATGGTAACCTAAAAATCCATCAGTGAAAGAATACACTTCTTGACCTTCGACATTGTCTAAAACTTCATCTGTAAAGGGAATAGGAAAAGGATCATGTAAACAGGCATCATTAAGCTTCCTCAGATCAACAAAGATTCTGATTTCTCCCTTGGTCTTCTTTTCTTGTACCACCATAGGTCTGACCCATTCGGACTCTTCCACAGGCTCAATGATTCTTGCAGTGAGCATCTTATCTAGCTCCATCCTAACTTTTTCTTTATACTTAGGGTTCATCCCATAAGGGCACTGCTTCATAGGCTTCGCATAAGCTTTTAAAGGGATTTTTATCACTCTTATATCACCAAGGATACCTTTCATTTCTGAGAACTTCGTCAAAAATAAGTCCTGATACTCATGGAGAAGTTCAGTCACTTTGCTTACCATTTCTTCATCCCAATAATATCCAATGGTAGCGTACTTAGGAATTTATTTCGACCCAATGTTTACTTTCCTTGTTTTCAAGGGATGAGTTACTTCAGGTGATTTGACTGTTGGTCCCTATACTTCGCAATGTCCTTCTGACTCGGGAATATTAATGTTGTGAGGATCATCGTCTTCATCAATGGAGACGTTATAGCATTCTACTGCATTAGCTTCTTGTTCCTTCCAATCAGGTTGGTACTCGACTATTTCTTTATCATCAAACGCCTTAGTATGGAGCGACCTAATAGCTGCATCCAAAGCAGGGAAAAACTCATTAATAGAAAACTTGAGCACAAAACTATCATTAAGGCTAACCCAACTTATAGTACCATGGCGAAGCTCCACCTCTGCATACCATTTCTTTGCTACAGGTTCCAGAGTGTGTACAAACCTATGTACCCATTCTTCACAAGGTACATGCTTCCATGCTTCATAACACTGCTCCAAATGTTCCTGAGGGCTAGTCTTACCATTAAATCTGCTTTGTATCTCCTGAGATTGATCCATGAATCTCAAGCGAAGAAACTTTTGACAAGCTCCCCAAATATGAATATAATTTTTATGACAATTCCACCATCCGGCAGCTGTGGCTCTGAATACTGAATCTAGAGTCTCCATTTTCTGTGAATCTGGTACTTGCTTTGAGAATTGGACAATAAAATATTTTGGGTCTGTCAAGCCATCAAAAGTAGGTAATACTCTTTCCTGTGAGCCAACCCATCTGAGAGACTTGGCAATTCTTGCACATTGATGTCCATGTAGCTCATAAGGTCTATTCTGCCAATTCTCTAGGCCTTCGTCTGAATTAGTCATGCAAGAACTATCACACTGCCAATCCATTATGCCTTCAGTAGTAGGGTTAACATAGTCTTCTTCTTTAGCTATGATGTCGTAAATATGATCCAAAACATCCTGATCTTCATCTCTGACTGGCTCTGTGTACCTTTTTCCTTGACAAGGGTCCAACGGTACTATGACTCTCAATCCTTTTCCTTCAAAAGTCATCTGTCTATTCTTAAGGTTGATTACTGCATAGTTGTCTATTTCCCATTCAATTCCTAGCATGGCTGGATAGGGGTTTCTATCACCAATTATTTCAATGAATTCAAAATCTGCTAAGGTACTGACTCCATCAATATCCACTAGTACGCTAGGGAATCTTCCCAAGGGCACAATCTTCTGCTGATTGGCTAATCTCAGCTGTATAGGGGACCATTCAGGCACGGTTTTTCCCATTTGTTCCCATGTCTGCTTAGTTAGGACATTCACTTATAATCCCAGGTCTAAAATGATATCAGTCATGTCATAATCTCCTATTTGAGCATGCAATCTCATTTCTCTTCTAGTCCTTCTAACTCTATTAATATTTTTTCCTCTATCAGAGCTTCGCTGAGGTTCGCAAGACGCAATAAATTTCTGTAACTCATTCAAAGCATTCTGATTCCTTAATAGCTTCATACAACTCTATAAAAATGATGTCAGTGTACGTACTTGATCTGGCGAAGCTTCTTAAAACTGTAACTGCTGTCGATGCTGTTGCGTAGTTTCTATTGATGTTATCAGATCATCAAAGTATTTTTTAGCTTCCATAAATGTTCCTTTTTCTCTTCCAACATTGAAGGCTTGAATTTTCTCTGGGGTCTTACGGACCCAAGCATGGTCAGGTTGTTTCCCCTTATTCGATGCCTGTGTCGTAGCTCCACTCCTTGTAACAACTTTAAGGGCTGGGACAGGTCTTTTATCTACATCAATCATCTGAACATTCTGAGTAGGAGCACCATTTCTTTCTTGTATCTTGGCTATCAACTGTGGGCATTGCTCAATCACATGATCGACTGCTCTGCAATATCGACATGTCATAGTTGATTTTTGACAGTCTCTAGCTACATGTCCTGCCTGATTACAATTATAGTAAATAACCTGGCCTCGACCTTTAAAATTACCTCATCTACCGTGGTAACCATATCCATCACTACCTTGTGCATCGGGTTGTACCCTATAAGCATCATAGGTTCACTCTCTCATGAGTTCAAAGCTGCGACATTCGTCTTCGTTGTGTCCAACTGACTTACAGAACTTGCAGTAGGGATTCTTAGGTACTTGAACATATCTCTGTAGTAGATAGAAATCTTCAGGTCGATGCTGGCCAGTTGTTCTATAGATCTCACAATATAGGAAAGTAGGGTTAAACAGGTTTGGTGCACCAGTATTCAAATAATTTCTCAATGCAGGACACTGTTCTTTGTCATGACCTTCTGTCTTACGTCGTGTACAACAAACCTCTTCTCGAATAGATTTCCCTTTTTTCATGTCATGAAGCTCTAGAGCCATTTCTGCTAGCTGTGCTTGTATCTGAGCTATTCTAGAATTATCTCCAATAGGAGTTGTTTCAAGTTTCATGGAAATTTTGAAAGCCTCTTGCTGATCAGCAACCTTCTGTTGCATAAGTGGAGTTCTGATACGAGGCAATAGCGCTACAATGAACCATTATTTATGATGTTATGGTCCAATAGTAAAACTAACTTGATCCAACAGAACCTTGAACCTCTGATCAAAGTCCCAAACTGATTCACCTTGCTTCTGCTGAATTTCTTTCAGTTCAGTTATACACTATGACTCTAATTTAGGCTTCTTGAATTCTTTGATCATTGCTTTTTTAATATTACCCAAGGCATAGTTCTGGGTACTGGAAAAATTCATAAACCAGGTCAAATCTCTATCTTTGAAAGAGGTGACCAGTTGCGCTCTTCTTGTATTTTGATCCATAATATTCTTAGCAGCCCAAAAAGCTTCGCATAAGAACCAAAACTGCTCTGGATCCTCTGATCCAGTTCCTTTAAAGACTGGTAGTTTGATATCATCATTCACATGGGACATAGTGGATCTCGGGGGGCAGGAGGGGGCAGAGGAGGGGGAAGACTGGTAACAGGAGGCATGGAACTTTCTGAGGTAGACTGACCTGTGGTAGGACTACTCATGCTAGGGTTACTTTCTGACTACGAAGGGTTCTCAGGGATAACAGATCTGCGTTGCAGAGTTATAGGAGGGTTTCTAACAAAAGGGGTTTCTTCAGATTCAGATTCTTCTGGAATTAATGAGGTATAATTAGTATTCTGGCCTAGGATATAGGATCCAAGAGTTCTCTTGTATCTTTTACTGTTGCGAAGCAAACCACTTTGCTCGTCGAAGTCACTTTCGCTTTCAAACATAGGTTAGTAGAAATAAATCTAGCAATCTGATTCGATAAGTAATATGCCTTTCTCAGCCAAGAGCATTTTAATTTTCAAACTTAATGAATTCAGGTACTTACCCCTTGGTCCTTTGAAAAACTGTCGTTTTGCTTCGCTGAAAGAAGTATGTGTGTCGATGGTGAACTCCGTCACAAATGCTTAAAGGGTTCGTGTTATCTAAAAGTCAATAGCTCTTGATACCGCGTTGTTCACACTTTTCGATAGCTTTATTCTTTTTGGGGTCCAAGCAGGAGGCTGATCTTCTTTGAAGTTTGTCTTTCTTTCTGTCAACCTAGATAACCATTGGTGCAATTCTATGTGGATACTACCAAAGAAAATTTCATAAATATCAGAAAAAACATACCTTTGCAAGAAGTCATCTGAGCTACGACGAGGATCCTTATTTTCTTGTTCAACAAATTTCAGATAGGTATCTTCAACCCAATCACTAACTTCTTTTAGTGAGGGAATCCAAAACATATCCCTCCAGGTACAACATAGATCCCTCTTGAGCAGATATTGGTTCAACCGGCAACGGAACCAATTTGTTGCAGGTACGACGTAGATCCCTCTTGAAGCAGATACTGGTTCAACCGAAAATGGAACCAATTTGTTGGCGCTTAGGGAAGACCCGGGTTCTTATACTTTTATCTTCACACCAACAAACAGACCCACAGTATTGGCCCTTTCAGCAACAACCTGCGAATAGGTTGCAGTCTCACCCGAAAAAGCTATGGGGTTCCGAGAATTAGGTTTCTGCAGGCAAAAGAGGGATATTACTGTACCTTTATCCTTAACAAAGAATATTTATGCAATACAGAGATTTTACATTCACTTAAATAGCTTCGTAGTTTAGATAAAATGATAGTTTCTTGCTTAACCCTTAACTAGGAATTCACAGCGAAGTTAATACTTATCAATTTATCTTATTTTAACATTCATCTACTTATCAAATGCATAAAAACATAACAAGAACAGAATACAAAGAACCACCACAACATAAGATATACATGGTTCACCCCCAGTGTAAGGGATACATCCACATAACTGTGTTTATATTCAACAATTTACAAACACACAGTTCTGATATGCGCACTCAGCTGCAAAGGTCATCCATGCACTCAGCTGGGACTTAGGCTTAACCCTAAAAATAGACCTTAGCTTCTTCACATCAAATTATCATCATAACATAAAAAGCTTTTTTGACCCCTTTACATAAGTGCCTATTTATACAAGTGCACTATTACAATACCATGGGCTTAAACCATGGGTCATTTACAAAAAGAGGGGCTTCGACCCAACCCCGGAGCCCCTAAGACTATTTTGGACCACAAATTCACTTAAAAGCTTCACACCAAAACCGCAGAGTTGCCAAAATTAAGGAAATTTAAGGTCCAAACCCCAACATCCGCGAAGAGGATGGACTAGGATCTGCAACAGACTTGAGATTAGCTTGATAAGCTATCATAGCTGTAGGCAACGGCACATTCGTCTCGATCGACTCACTCGAAGTACTCGGTGTAGGAATAATCCAAGGATCTTCCATATGACTCGTGCGAAAAGATACCAATGTCCTAGATGTCAAAGCCTCAT
This sequence comes from Pseudotsuga menziesii, assembly GCA_001517045.1. NCBI lineage: Eukaryota > Viridiplantae > Streptophyta > Pinopsida > Pinales > Pinaceae > Pseudotsuga > Pseudotsuga menziesii. Next base: position 52,027 of record LPNX010596530.1, on the reverse strand, counting down.
CAGAACTAGATCCTATCATGCGGATCGGTGCAGGACAACTAAATCTTTCCATGAGGGATGGATACATGCCTACACCCACAGTCCCAGTTGTCGGCTGAGAGTGCTCAACAATTGGGATCGAAGCTCCCGAAGATGCGGTAACAGACAGATTCTTGAATGTCATTTGATCAATCGTTATGATCTTCCCGTTATGTGGAAAGCATACAACATGGAACAAAAAAGAAGCAACGGCTTGCATACTGTACATCCAGTTAATACCTAGCAAGAGATTGTAGTCAAGGGGCCCATCAACCACCTTGGCCTCTATCGCCACAGTCTTCCCTCCCGAATGGAATTTAAGGGAAGGAAGGATGTCATGCGGTCTAAAATATCTCCCATCAAACACAGTTAACATGGTTGCTGATTTAGACAGCTTAGGAGAACCCAGACCCTTCCAACAGGATAAAGACATCACAGAAGTAGCAATTCCCTCGTCAATCATAGTGCGCTTGACGGTCATATTAAGACATTCTACATGAACCAAAAGAGACACGTAGTAGTTCAAGCAGGGTTGAATTCCTATGGTTTCAAATTTGATCACAGAGGAAGAATCATCAGCATTCACACCAAGGGAAGAAAGCAATGCCTTCCTTTGCGAAGGAAAACTCTGAATTACTTACAATGCAGACATCGCACAAGGAGTGTGGCCCAAATCCTCTACAACTGAATAGTTCTGGGCAGCTCGGGCATTTGGATTATGCCCTGAATGCTTAAGGACTCCCTTAGAAATGTGAGGTGCAATCTTAGGTTTATCCATAGGTTTCTCAATGCGCAAAGGGGACCCTGGTCGATCAGGCTCTTTGCCTAGGTTGGGTTGTGACGAACCATAATATTTCGCATGGGTCACAAATTTCATAGCATGGACCATGTTAATGCACCCACGACCACTACCCTCTGGCGGATCATGATCATCACTAGACTGGTCATGGGACTTCGAGTTCATATTTTGATTATGCGGCAAAGGGTTAGTTAGCATAGCTGGGCTCTGTGCCAGGAATCTTGAAGCTTCTTCAATACAAGGGCACAAGTAAGTGAGGTGATTGTCCTTACATAACTTGCAAGGGAACTTAACCTTACGTTTAGTTTGCTTTTCCCCACGCAGCATTTCGTTCGTTCTTGTCATTACTGTTAGCATTCTCATTCTTATTCCCACCCTTTCGATTATTTTTACCCTTTTTTCTATTCCGTCCGGGCTCCTGGTTACCCTTCTGGTCCGACGATTGCACAGAAAGTACACTCGTCATTTGGGTGGGTTAAGATGAAGTCGTAGCTTGTCCCGAAGCAGTTGGTTGATTGACAATTGACTAACTTGTTTTGCAACCGAATCCATAGGTTTCGCACTTGCAAAACCCACAATTCCATCGGCATGTGGTCTAGGTTTGACTGTGGGATCAAAACTGGAACTAGAAGTATTGGGAATAATCTCATACAACAAACTAGATTGAGCATAAAGCAAGTCCAGTTCCTATGCCCTAAAAATTGCTTGTTCCTCTTTCTACACTCCGGATGTGGAAACATCCTTCGCTATGTATGGCAATAATGACTTGAGGAACCACTCAAGGAGGAACTCCAGTGGTATAAAGGCTTTAATTAACCTCTTTTGTCTACGCCACTCTTGAATATGATCAGAGATATGTGTGGCTTTATCTTGCCGAAATGTCGACAAGAGTTCAGTAGCAACATTATAACATACTGGTAGCTAGAAGTGATTAATAAAAGTCATCGCAAGGTCATCGAACAAAGCAAAAGCTCCCCTAGGTAACTCTATATATCACTTTGCGGTAGGCCCTATAAGGGTGTGTTGAAATTGTCTCAAACAGACTGAGTCTTGAAGAGCACCATAGGTGAAACACAGTAATGTGTTCGCTCAGATCCTCTCCCAGTTTTCCCTCGAACTTAGGTATGTCCAAAGGAAGTTTGGTAGGTACATCCGACCAATCGGGGTCGTGAGCCATAGGATTGTTCGTCAGTCTCGACAAGTCAGGAAGATTGAGCGTCGCGAGGAAAGGGAGCCTACAATGATGAGGTTAATGGACGGCTCCGTGATTCATATAGGGCTGGTTACCACCATGGGATTGACCATAGTGTCCTCCTCCCATATGACCCGTATAGGGTGGCGTGGAAGCACCATAGTGTGGTGGACCTTGACCAGTAGGAGCTATAAATCCATAATTAGGAGAGTAAGCAGGTTGTTGATACCTTCCTCCATAAGGTGATGAACCTTGTCCATACTGTGTCCCATAGTAGGGTCCATAAGTCATTGCATGTGATGCCCCATGAGACACTCCATAGGTAGTAAGATACGCTATGGAAGTAGGGATATACATACCGAAAGTAGGGATATACACCCCAGAACTACTAACATGACCTCTAGAAGTATGAACATAGCCTCCCGAAGCAACGGGTAGTATGTAAACCTGAGACACAATTGGTCTGGTAATCGTAGTATGGACCTGACTCGTGGCCATGTGCCGGCTCGAAGGACCAGGCGAATAAGGTGGAGGATGTACATTTGAATAACTAGGGACCGAGGACGAAGGAATCTGATTAATAATGTATGTGCTACGACCTATCATCACGCATCTCAGATATGGTATCCTAATCGGATCGCTAACCATATACCTAGGAGGGATATGTGATGTAACTTCCACCACTAGGATGGAAGGTGCAATATGACTAGTGCTCCCAAACCTCTCTACATGGTAAGAAATGAGAGTGCCCCCAGGCATAGTGTTAGGCTCAAAATCAGATTCGACATGAAATGCCAAATCATGTGTAGGGAAACCATACATAGCATAACTACCATAGCTAGTGCTGGCGGGTTCAAAATGAGTCTCGACGTCTTCCGACATTCCATATTGGTAATGCGTTAATGGGGAATCAAACCTAGAGTGAGTAGGTATATCATGCATGGTTCCTATCTCAAAAATCACAGGACCTAACTCATCCAAGTCGGGTGAAGGATCGTAAGTAGGAGTAAACTCCCCATCGTCTACACGAATGGGAGAAGGTGGTTCAAGAATACCTTCTAAATGGCCTCCCATGGTGTGTGAATCAATGTGTGAAATAGTCTGCCTGGACTGTCTATGTCTCTCTCCCAAAGGAGGAGGAGAAGTAGAAGTTGGAAGTCCTGCTAAACGATGAGAATGACAAGGATCCGCACCCGAATCCGTAATGACTCAAAAAATAGAAAATACTCTCTATTTACGTAAACCCTAGGCCAACTATCATGCATAGAGAAATCACTAATAAAATCTAAAGCCAAATGCAAGGAAACCAAGGCTGGATAAATGAGCTCCTGAATGAAGTAGGTATGTCTCGCCTAGGAGAGGCTTGAGACTCCCATACACAATAAGAGGAGGTACATAACCAATTATTGTGGCCCTCAACTTCAACGTGTAAAGTGACTGTGCTATCCGACCCCAACTTGGCTGGGACACTCGCAGAGTAACCCCTGCAAAGTACCCCCTTGATATCCTAGGTAATGCCACTAAGGTCACATCAATATAGTCAATGCTCAGGTGGACAGTCGCAGGCGGGATTGACCGTATGGGTAGGGTAGCAAAGCCTGAAACTCTCGAAAGAGCCCCCAGATATGAATACAATTCTAGAAATATATCCAGTGCTACTCAGTTATGACTAGGGGTCATCCCAATCAATAACCACTCACACTGCCTCGTGCTTAACTCCCTTTTGAGAGGAGGATCCTGAGAAACAATGGTTATACCAAGGATTTCATACACTCACCTGGACAGACACATACATGTTGTTGTTTAGTGATATTGGAGAATTAACTTACAATGAACTATTCCAATATCCTAAAACCTAAGCTTGTTGGTGCACCCTATAAAATAAAAGAGTGTAATTCATTTTAATTGGATTTATTTCTCAAAATAGGGATATGACTGTGCAACTAATGGTGTTATGATGCAACATGAAGTAAAATGCACACCTAACAATCAATGCAAATGCATTGTGTCCATGAAAACAGGGTATGCTACTATGTGAAATGCACAATTTTTCTTCAAATGATGAGTGCAAACATTTCCTATATGAAGTCCTAACTAGTGCTCCAAAGCAAATCTAGTGCAAGTACAATGCAAAGATGCAAAATGCAATGCATGATGATAAGCAAATGTTTTTGGATTTTTTTGTAATAAAATGAGATACAAAAAGCAACAGAATGATTCTATGACCCCTAGACTCTGCAAGGACACACAAAAATCACTCAAGCAAAGCCCTAAGGTAAAAGAACTCTAATGCACTAATCTCAAACAAAAAATTGAAATGCCATGACAAGAACCTTCTTAAAAATAAAATAAAAATTAGCCTAAAAAAAACGTTTATGGTCAGATATAGAGGTCTAAACAGACTCAGGCAGTGCCAAAGGAGACTCAACAAACATCGAAATTCAACCAGCTACCAATCAACTCCCACAAAAAGGAAAAAACAGGGGCATATGCGACTGTTCGCAGTAAACCCGTGTGTATACGTGAAAATCACAGAGAAACCCGCATGTATACGCGACTATGAGTTAAAAAAATTGCATACAGGAATAAAAGTGCATAAACTCAAGCAAAACAGACAGGATGAGACAAACTTCACACCAATCAGACACTACCAGGCATACATGCCCCTAGACCCGACACAGAAACAAGAGAGAAAGAGCAATTCAAATTCATTGAATGCCGATAAAACAACCCCCAAAGGACAACTACTAGGAACTCCCCAGCGGAGTCACCAATTCTCTTACGGAGAGAAATTCCTATGGCTTGGGGTACCACAACAGACAGCTTGACTCCAGAAATCAATCCTTTCCAATATGCAATAGAAATTAAATGTCTAACACTAAAGGACTAGACCTCATACCTTTTTCTGGACAGTTGAAGTAGATCCCCGTTGAGCTTCCCAACTTCATCTTGAATTGATAGATTACTTCCTCAACAACAAGTAAACAATACAAGCATTCTAATAATTATGGTGTTAGAGTCTATTCTAGCATATATAATCAATAATGCATAAGCATTTGACATAATCCCATGGATAAAATATTCATTCAAACACACATTATTGGACAGGAAAAGATATTTCTATTAACATAAATTAGAGATTACAAGATACAACCTCTGAAGGCATGTCTGCGAACCGGAGAAACTGAATCCCCCACTCGGGCCTCCAACACCTCAATCCTCCATCTATCGATAGAAATCTCGCAAGCAAAAGGCAAGCTTGGGAAGAACAGACTAGTGCTCCAAGGGACAAAGGGATGCAGACTCAAGCATAAGTTCCGACAACAATGGACTGTAGTTTCTTTGCTCTCAATTCTCTCTTCTTTCCTTCAATGTACCAAGGGGTTCCTTATATAGCTTTTCAAAGGGGTAATGAAAGGTTGAATTTGAGTGATCTATAGGCATAAGGAAGGCCATGAGTCAAATGAGTCGGATCCATGTCAAGGAAAACTCCAAAAGGATTTGGATTATGTACACATCTCGATGTACACAGTTTTAGTGGTCAAACCCACGTATATACACGCTTATAGTTTTAAAAGTCGTGTATACCATTTTTCACATGTTTTTAGGGATGATCAAGGAAACATCAAAGGACAAAAAATGGTCCATGGGGTCTAAGGTGTCTGCAGCGGGACAGGGGAAGGCCATACAAAGTGTGATTCACCTAGAGTGGTGAAATCAGCTATAACAAAGGGGCCCACTAAGATGACTAGAAATAACGGAGTAGGATGCGACCATATCTTTCTAGTGTAAAGCTAACAAGGATGACAATGCTTCACAACTTCCGCACAATCTTTAAAGATCATGGGACAGAAATAACCGGCACATAAGATCTTCTGGGCCGTTGCTAACCTAGATAAATGACCCCCACACACTCCACTATGGGCATCATTTAGGACAGTCTCTGCTTCTTTGTGGGTAAGACAACGATGCAAAATGGAATATACCCCCCTACGATATAAAGTATCTCCAATAATGAGGTAGTTTTTGGCATGTACACGTAGTTTGCATTGTTCTTCCCGCAAGAAGGCTGCAGGGTACTTCAAAGTATAGAGATAGACAAGTATATCTCCATGGAAATAAAAAAGATATGCTCATCTAGGAATGAGTCTTCTTGAATGGCTACATCTTCCTCTACTGGAAATTCTACAATGAGCTCAACAAAAACTAAGGATTTGGCGGATTTGGTAGATTGGAAATTTAAGTCAAACTCCTAAAGAATGACTATCCATTTATTGAATTTTCCTCCAACTATTTGTCGGGAAAAAAAATATTGGAAAGGATTAACATCTACCACTACCGTCGTGGTCCTCAGTAAGATGTAGTGATGCAACCTCTGAACAGAATACACAGATGCAAAGGTCAAATTTTCAACGTGGGAATACCTAAGTTCAGGGCCAGCTAAAGCATGACTGAGATAGTAGATGACATTCTCTTGGAGCTTATCGTCCTCCTGGACTAGTACTACCCCTATGGTTGACTTAGATGCAGCCAGATACAATATAAAATCATGAGAGTAATCTGGCGGGCGCAATAACGGTGCTGACAAAAAAAGCTTTCTTTAATGCCTTGAATCCAAGTTGTGCAATTTCATCCCATACAAATGGGGTGTCCTATTTCAGCAGGTGCATGGAACCTTTAGTAATCTTGGCATAATTTAAAATAAAACGTCAAAGGAAGTTGGACTTCCCTTGCAGGATTTGAAGCTACCTGATAGAATGAGGAGGAGGAAGATTTACAATGGCTTCAACTTTTAAAGGATCCACCTAAATGCCTTTGTTGGAAATAATGAATCTAAGAAGTCTCCCTGGATCAACAAAGAAAACTCACTTGTGGGGATTCAAGCGAATTTTGTAGTATCTGCATCATTCAAAAATCAAACGCAAGTGATCTGGGTGATCGATCCTCTTACGAGAATGTGGTGGAAGATCATCAAGGTAGGGTTCTACAATGGATTTAATGTCGTGAAAGGAAAAATTCATTGCCCACCGAAAGGTTGCCCCTGCATTTTTCAATCCAAAGGGCATTTTCTTGTACGCAAAGGTAACCCAAAGACAAATAAAAGTTGTTTTATGTTGGTCTTCCAGTTTAATTTGAATTTGATTATACCCGGAGAAACCATCCATAAATGAAAAGACTTCACCTCCTGCACAGGCATCAATAATTTCATCTATTAATGGCGTGGGGTAGTTGTCCTTGGGACAGGATTTGTTTAGATCCTGAAATTCAGTACAAACATGTATAGTCCCTTGCTTTTTGTCAATGGGAACAGGGTTGGACACCCATTCTTTCAAAGCTATCGGGTAAATGAAAACAACTTTTAGCAGTTTGTCAACTTCAGCCTTAACTGTTTCCACTTTACGTGGATTAACACGTCTCAAATTTTGTCGAACGGGTCTAGCATCAGGGTAAATTCGGATTTCATGCCCGACTATTGATGGATCTATGCTTGGCATCTCCTCATATGACCAGGAAAATATGTCGTGGAATTCCTTAAACAAGGCTGTATAGATCTCAATCTCCTTTAGAGCGTAGTTCGTGCCGATGTGTAAATTTTCCACAACCTTTGGTTTTGTGGAGATGTTGATAGGAATCATAGCAGAAATGTTTTCCATATTCCCCTCAGCAAATATTCCTTCCCTTGGTAAGGGATTAATAGGTGTATCAACATCACCTGGAAGTCTCATATGGAACTCCTGGTTCTCGATCCTCCTTAACTCTGGAAGAAAATAGGATCGATGGTGAAGATATTCACAGATCTTATCTCATCTGCACATGGCTTCCAGAATGGATTCATATGAAGGAAAAACCATATCTAAGGAGTCTCGAGAATGCAAAGAATTCACTGCCCAAGCAGGAAGCTAGGCTTCTTCTAGTTCCTCTGAGACTGTGAGAGGGACTGGGAAGGGATCAATAGTGGTATGAACGATAGCTTGATCAGGTACTTTCACTTCCGATAAGGGAACTTCAGGTTCATGGTGGGAAGTAAGAACCCAAGGATCTGTTCTATCAACAATCATTGCTATAGACTTCACTACACTAGTAGAACCTAGAAAATTAATCGGAGATGGAATATCAAATGTGCCCATCAATGATGTGTACATTCCAGCCCCTAAGCTCTTTGAAGTAGGTTTAACCTGATCAACCAATGGTATGGTGGACTCATTAGTTTCCATGCGGCATTTTCAAGTGAAACTAAGTTGGTCTATAGTAACCAACTTCTCTTCACGCGGAAACAATACTGCCCAAAATACGACTGATTGAATAGCTGACATGGCATAAGTCCAAATTCTCCCCAAGAGCGAGTTATAATCCAAAGGTGCAGCAATCACCTCTACCTCAACAAACACTACTTTCCCTGCCAACTTAATTTTGAAAGCCGGTAGGATACCATGTGGACGAAATGACCTTCCATCGCAAGAAGTAAGTAGGGTGTTCGATGGAACCAGTTCTGGAGATCCAAGAGCTTTCCAATAAGATAGGGACATGACACATGTAGAAGCCCCCTCATTAACAAATGCCCTTGCAATGGTTTTTCTACCATGGATGACATCTATCAATAAGGATACATGATATGAAATATGAATTTTGACATCAGACAAATTAAACTTCGCCATGAGGCTTGATGAGTCCACATTGCCTAAGGCTGCTAAGAGCGCATCTCTCTGGGCAGGAAAACTCTATAACACCTCTAAAGCCAACATCGCACAAGGATTCTGGGCTAAATATTCAACTACAAAGTATTTTGCTGCAGCCCTAGCATTGGGATTGTGCAAGGTTTTCTTGAAGACACCTTTCGGTATCTTGGGCATAGGTTCGGCAAGTTTCTCAATCGTGAGAGGGTTGTAAGTTTCACCTATCAACTTTCCCTTCTTCGAAGCCTCTTTTTCATAGTTCTTGTTCCTAGTCTGGAGTAAAGTCTAGGATCGAACCATTTTGATATAATTAGGGTCAAGAGCATTTCGGGTGCCCCCTGCTGCATTTGAAACTGAAGCAGAATTCTGTCCTTGGGGAAAACGATACTTCAGGACAACCGGTTGTTGGCCTTTTAACAGCTTCTAAGATTGTTCCATAAGGGGACATATATGGGTTAGGTGATCTTCATGGTGCAACTTAGCTGGGAATTTGACCTTCTTCTTTTCTTTTTTTCCTCCATCAACATTGTTTGTGGGTTTTTGCTTGTTTTGGTTTCCTTCACCTTTTTTTCCTTTCTTCTTTTTCCCACTGGGATGTTGATTTCCCTTTTGAGAGGATTGTGCAAAAACATTTGCATTCTGGGGTGAGGGGGAAGCCTTTGATACCTCCACCGTAGAATGTTTGACAGACAACTCATGGAGCTATTTAGCCAAAGACTCTACAGTGGGAGATTTCATAGAACCAACCACACCATTGGCATGGGGTCCAGGCTTGGGTTTCTCTACATTGTGCGTTGGCCTAGGTGCATCAGGGATGAATTCATATAAAATCCTAGAACTAAAATATATCAAATCTAGCTGTTGGGCCCTGACAATAGCCTCTTCCTCATTGGTCACTCTCGAAGTAGATACATCCTTAGATATATATGGAAATAAGGATTTAAGGAACCATTCTAATAAAAACTCAGGAGGAATAGTTGCTTTGATAAGGCTCTTCCATCCTCTCCACTCTTGGATGTGATCTGAAATATGAGTGGCCTTGTCCTGCCGAAAGGTACACAACAAGTCTGTCCCAAAATCATAATGGACAGGAAGTTGGAAGTCACTAAGAAATACATTAGCCAAGTCCCAAAAACTGTTAAATGCAGTAGAAGGAAGTTCAATATACCATTTTGCTGCAGTACTGGTTAGAGTTCTTTGGAAGAGCCTCAACCGAACTAAATCATCGTTTAGGGAGTTGGAAGAGCACCACAAATGGAAAGTGGTGACATGAGCTCCTGGATCATCACCAACTTTGCCTTCTAATTTTGGGATATCCGAGGGCAGCTTGGTAGGAACTGGTGGTGAGGAGGAGTTATGTCTCATGGGTCATTCATTAGTTTCAAAAAATATGGAAAATTCAATGTTGACAGGAAAGGGAGCTTGGGTCTAACCAGAGCATTGAAAGTGCCAGCTTGGGGATTAGAGGGACTTGCCCCCATGTTCCCATGTTATCGTTTGAGAGGAGCTTCCCAAATAATATAAACACAGAGAAGGATTTACCTATCGATTGGCCAACTACGCCTAAATTTAAGTACTTGCGGGGAGTTTATACTTCCTATCCCATAAGTCTATCCTAAGCTAGTAGGCATACGACCCTATAAAACAAAACTTACTAATAAATTTTAAATTATAGCGTTCATTTTAAGGGTTGTTCTTAGTAAGAGGGTAAGTGGCGTGAATTACTATGATCTTATAGACTCGATAAGAAAAGTAAAAAGGTGTATAAAATGAATTCCAAAACAAATTATAACTACTTTAACCAAGTTTTTTTCTTTTCTTTTTGTAGATATGAACTAATCAAATTACAACTAAGTAAGAGAAAACTAAGACTTATTTTTTGTAATTTTTGAGATTTTATTTGAAAATACTAAAAATAAAACTATGACATGCAATCAAAATGCAAATGTTTCCAAATTTTTTTCTTCACTTTTCAAACTCTTCAAAAATTACTATGCACCTAAATGCAAAAAAAAAATCTTGAGTATGCTTGAATAATCAAACCATAAAGCAAGCAATATGAAGTATAGAAGACTTATAAGAACCAAATTCAACCAACTAAGGAGGAGACTTGGAAAACACCTAGCTTGGGAAGAAACAATGAATAAGATCCATTGAAAAAGACCAAAGGGAAAGAGACAAACTAAAACTACTTGAAAGTAGTACAGAGTACAAGGTATCTAAAATCCTGATCACTGATTCAGATATACAACACTGAACCTATCACAAAAACAGGATAATCCACTTGAAATTGCTAAAGGAAAGAAGACTCAAACAACAAAAACTCAAGGTCTTACTGAAAAGCACAAAGTATGGTGCATAGGACTTTCAGACCTACAAAAAAATGCCAGCACTAGAAGACCCCAACGCAAAGAAAAATCCAAATAAGACAGGGACAAGAAACCCTACCCAAAAACCTATTGCTAAGAGATGTACGCAACTGTCTAATAGAACATCCCGCGTATTGTATGCAACTGTCCAATATAGTAACCCATGTATACAAGTTGTTGTATGTGACTTTGTAGCATAGAAACCCGCGTACACAACAAAAAAATTTCTTAAAAGAAAAAATAAAATAGGTCTCTAAAACACTACTGCAGATCAAAGCCAAGATAGAAAACCATACACTGAATCAGAGAAAAGACTAGGCAAGTATCTACAGGACTAACCCATAGCAGGTTGGACTCCCCAGTGGAGTTACCAATTCTGTTGTTCAAGATTAAGTACCCTTGTAAGCTAGGGTCTAGGGTTACCAACTTACTACTAACCTTGCAGACAATTAGCTTTACCAGAGAATAGAAATGGAATAGGAATAAATTCTTGACTTACCTAATTACCAATGGTTGATCCAAGCTTGATCTTCTCCCGATCCTCTTCTGTCCAAAGCTTCCAGGAATGCACCTCTTTCACCTATAAAGAGCAAATTCTCCAAGTACTATCTCTTGCATGCATATATAATAGGTTAGATAAACAATATATCAAATATATAATCAAATATATTCATTAACCATGATACATGAAATAGACTCAACACAATGTTGGAAGAAGAATAGTCTTTATTAACAATCAATGAATGAGATAAGAGTACAGCCCATCTTCTGAGACAAGGACTCTTGTGCAACCAAAGGACTCTGAGTTCTACTGCTCGAAGACTTCTGAANTGATTGATTAATGCCCTCCCCAAGGCCTCTATTTATACTTTGGGAAATAGAGTGATTTCGAAGGTTGGGGTGGTTGAAACAGTTGGGATAGTTAATGATCAGGACCCAACTAATCTCAATTAATCATGTTTTATAGTTTTTAAGGTCAAACCAAGGTGTACGCGGCTATTGATATAGGCAACCCGTGTATGACACACAAGTTGCTCAAAGAAAACTCGCGTACACTGATGTATGCGGGTTGCAATGCAGATAGTCGCATACAGTATGCGAGTTGCAATGGAGATAGTCATGTATGCAACTCAATATTTAGAAAAATTACATAGCAAGTTGGTTTAAGGGTAAATGCATCCCAATTCATGCCCATCTATAGTGTTTTGGAAAACTTCAATCCTAATATGTCCTTTTGTGTACCAGCATAAAGAATGTCGGCACTCGGATGGAGAAGTGCCATCTGGGCTGATAACACCCAGATCTTGCATTACTTAAGGGGGAGGTATGCGATGACCATGGTAAGAAAAGACATTTCCCACTATGTTTTTAATTTTTACGGTTTATTTCATTTTTATTTTATATTACTAACATAAGTGAAAATATGTTTTGGTAGATATTGGGCTAATACGTGCAACTGAGATGTCGCCCATTGCGAGGCGGGAAGGTACCAAGGATATGATGGTATATCGCTCTAAGGATGACGAGGAGTTTTAAGATCCCAAGGAGAAACTACAGGGTTTGACTATAGGGATTCTTGACATGACTACCGATGACCTACCCATGCATTATCAACACCATATTGTAGGGGTTTCTGGACAGTTTGCCAAGATACTCCACGGAGTGGCTCAGGGTATTGAATTTTATCATGAGCAGCATGAGGATTAGTTCGTAGGGATTTTCAATTTTTGTATATGTATTAAACTGAAATATTCAAAGCTTCATATTTTTTCCTATGTATATGTGTATTTTGAACTTCAATAGAGTCCTGAACTTTGAGGGAACTGAAAGCTAGATGCTTCAGCCCAATTTTGTATCTCAGTCCTACAGTTTTATATATATGCCAAAAAATTTATTTACAGTTGTGTGTGCCAAAAATGTGATGTGTGAAATGATTATCTACTTATGTATTTACATGTATGTCGTTTATGTTTCAAATGGACTTTTTAAATATGAGCAATATTCCAATATAAGACAATTATCTAGGGAATCTGCTACAACATTTAAATGTCTTGGAATGTGTTGATATGTAACCTACTTAGAAGATATTTCTAACAACCTAGCTCTTCAGAATGTACGAAGAAGCAGGGGATTTCAGATCATGTAGACCCGGCTAAGCTGTTGGACAACTAGCTCAGAATCTAACTAAACCCTAATCTCCCTTACATTATTAGCTAGGGATTCTGTCAACAATCCAATCACAGCATGGTATTCTGCTAGATTGTTCATGGAGGGACCTAATTAAACACCCCCTAAAATCACCATATCACCTGTAGGAGAGTACAATACCCAAGCTTCTGACACAAGGTTTAGTGTATATCTATTAACACCAACCGCAAAACCACTAAAAGTCATAATCTGTCCATTAGACAAAAGACTTACATAAGTAGGGTTTTCTGAGGAACACATATTAGATCACACAAAATACAAACTTTTCAAACTTAATACACAAAACAAACTTATATAGGGATTCTTACAAAACACATCTTAGATCACACAAAAGACAAACTTTTCTAAGTACTAAAAGTCATAATCTGTCCATTAGACAAAAGACTTACATAAGTAGGGTTTTCTGACAAACACATCTTAGATCACACAAAAGACAATTTTTTCAAACCTAAGACACAAAACAAACTTATATAGGGATTCTTACAAAACACATCTTAGATCACACAAAAGACAACTAGCTCAGAATCTAAGTAAACCCTAATCTCCCTTACATTATTAGCTAGGGATTCCGTCAACAATCCAATCACAGCATGGTATTCTACTAGATTGTTGGTGGAGGGACCTAAGTAAACACCCCCTAAAATCACCATATCACCTGTAGGAGAGTATAGTACCCAAGCTTCTGACATAAGGTTTAGTGTATATCGATTAGCACCAACTCCAAAACCACTAAAGTCATAATCTGTCCATTAGACAAAAGACTTACATAAGTAGGGTTTTCTGACAAACACATCTTAGATCACAGAAAATACAAACTTTTCAAACCCAAGACACAAAACAAAATTATATAGGGATTCTTACAAAACACATCTTAGATCACACAAAAGACAAACTTTTCAAACCTAAGACACAAAACAAACTTATATAGGGTTTATTTCATTTTTATTTTATATTACTAACATAAGTGACAATATGTTTTGGCAGATATTGGGCTAATACATGCAATTGAGATGTCTCCCATTGCGAGGCGGGAAGCTACCAGCGATATGATGGTCTATCGCTCTGAGGCTGATGAGGAGGTTGGAGATCTCAAGGAGAAACTATAGGGTTTGACTATAGGGATTCTTGATATGACTATCGATGACCTACCCATGCATTACCAACACCATACTGGAGGGGTTTCTAGACAGTTTTCCAAGATACTCCACGGAGTGGCTCAAGCTATTGAATTGTATCATGAGCAGCATGAGGATTAGTTCGTAGGGATTTTCAATTTTTGTATATGTATTAAACTGAAATATTCAAAGCTTCATATGTTTTCCTATGTATATGTGTATTTTGAACTTCAATAGAGTCCTAAAATTTGAGGGAACTGAAAGCTAGATGCTTCAGCCCAATTTTGTATCTCAGTCCTATAGTTTTATATATATGCCAAAAAAAATTTTTATAGTTGTGTGTGCGAAAAATGTGATGTGTGAAATGATTATCTACTTATGTATTTACATGTATGTCGTTTATGTTTCAAATGGACTTTTTAAATATGAGCAATATGCCAATATAAGACAATTAGCTAGCGAATCTTCTACAACATTTAAATGTCTTGGAATGTGTTGATATGTAACCTGCTCAGAAGATATTTCTAACAACCTAGCTCTTCAGAATGTATGAAGAAGCAGGGGATTTTAGATCATGTAGACCCGGTTAGGCTGTTGGAAAACTAGCTCAGAATCTAAGTAAACCCTAATCTCCCTTACATTATTAGCTAGGGATTCCATCAACAATCCAATCACAGCATGGTATTCTGCTATATTGTTGGTGGAGGGACCTAAGTAAACATCCCCTAAAATCACCATATCACCTGCAGGAGAGTATAGTACCCAAACTTCTGATACAAGGTTTAGTGTATATCGATTAGCACCAACTGCAAAACCACTAAAAGTCATAATCTGTCCATTAGACAAAAGACTTACATAAGTAGGGTTTTCTGACAAACACATCTTAGATCACACAAAAGAAAAACTTTTCAAACCTAAGACACAAAACAAAATTCTATAGGGATTCTTACAAAACACATATTAGATCACACCCATGGGTATCCCATCATAATCTACTAAATCACATGCACTCTTTTCTAAAACATGACTGATAATGTAGGGTCCATGCCACATGGATTCAAATTTTCCTGCCCCCAGCTTATCATGTTTCTAGTCATAGGACAAGACCAAATGTTGTTCATAAAAAGAGTGAGGTTGAACGATTTTGTCATATTGATATTTTATCTACCGTTTGTTTTGCCTCATTAGCTAAGGTAGCATCGCGGTGGGTTTCATCAAGTTTATTTAGATGCAAAAAACATTCCTCTTTTATTGTGGTATTGGGAAAAAGTTCAACATCAATTTTTAGAGATGGGATCTTGCATTCTATAGGGAGATTTGGTTCAAACCTATAAACCAATTCAAAAGGTGTGAAATCAGTGGAAGTCTTCACGATGGCCCTATAATCCCAACATGGAGAGAATAGTCACAAAGTTCTAGTTTGATTTGTCCTTCCCTACCATATGTTTAAGCATAGTTTTTAATACCTTGTTAATAGCTTCAACATGGACATTGGCCTAAGGATATTAAGGTGTAGAGCTATCATGATGAAATCCTAACTTTGCACTAAGTTCTGCCATCATTTTGTTCTGAAAGTGTGACCCATAGTATGTCACAATGGCCCTAGAAATCCTGAACCTAGAGATGATATGGTTAAACAAGAATAGTTCATTTTTTTTACCGTCTTCGGAATATGTGGGCATAGCCTCAACCCATTTCATGAAATAGTCCACAACCACAATAATGTAGCCATGCCCCCTGGCTAAGGTCCATCTATAGTGCATGAATTCGATGCCCCATTTTGCAAAACGGCCAACTGCTATGACGAGATGGAGCGGAGATGGATGGGTGCATTTTTTGGTCGTAAACATTTGACATGGTAGGCATTTCTTGACCATTTCAATGCAATCTTTGAATATTGAGGGCCAAAAATACCCTGCGTGCAAGATTTTGTGGGCAGTAGCCAACCCAGATAGATGACGCCACAAGCTGTAGCATGGCAATCATTCAGGACAATTTCAACTTCCTCATGAGTGAGGCAATGATGTAAGATCGAAACAACACCACGACGATATAAGGTATCATTCGGAATGAGATAATATTTAGCCTGGTATCATATTCGACAATGCTCATCATGAGTAACAGTTGGATGATATCTCAAATTCTAGAGATACAAAATGATGTCGCCATACCAAGGGTCATTCGTACTAATGAGAAACAATGATTCATTAAGGAATGAATCGAAGGGCTATATATCCTCCGTAGTACAAGGAAGGTAACATACGAGCTCTATACAAATAAGCGACTTCTTAGAAGTTCTTTTAGAGAACTCTAACTCAAATTCTTAGAGAATAACAATCCATCATGAATATTTTCCCCCAAGCACATGACATGTTAGAACGTAGTACATGGGGTTAGAGTTAGCATACACAGTGTTGGTGTAAAGAAAGATATAACGACGGAACTTCTGGATTGCAATGACTGTTGCCATAGCAAGTTTCTCCACATGTGAATATCGAGTTTCAGAGTCTAAAAGACTCTTACTGGCATTATAGATCACATGTTCCTAGTAATGTTCATTTGTTTGGACAAGGACCATGCCTATGGTATACAAGGATGCAGCCACATACAAGGAAAATTCCGTAGTATAATTAGGTGGTTCCAACACTGGTGCATGGGTAAGTGCATGTTTGAGATTATCAAATGCACCTTGTGCAAAATCATCCCAGAAAAAAGGGGTATCCTTTTTAAGCAACCTCATGAAACCATGTGTCCTTTCTACGTAATTGCAGATGAAATGATGTAGAAATTTTTCCTTCCATTGCAAACTTTGGAGTTCAGTTATGTTCATAGGATCAGGTAGGGCTAAGATAGCTTCAATATTCAAGGGATCAATGCAGATGCGATCCTTAGAAACAATAAATCCAAGGAGTCATCCAGTTTCTACACAAAAAACACATTTATGGGGATTCATATGAATATTGAAATGATGACATCTAAGAAAAATGGCTCTCAGATGATCGACATGAATATATCCCTGCTTGGAATGAGCAGGTAGGTTGTCGAGATATGGTTCCACAATATGTTTTATGTCATGAAAAGCATACAACATGGCACATTGAAATGTCGTGCCAACATTTTTCAAACCAAATGGTGTTTATGATAGGAAAATCCCCCCCAAGGGAAAATAAATGTCGTTTTTTATTGGTTTGATGGGAGAATCTCAATTTGATTGTAGACGAAGAATCCATCCATAAAGGATAAAATAATGCTTCTGGTGCAGTTTATGATTATCTGATCAATATAGGGAGTAGGAAAATCGTCATTTGAACAAGCTCTATTCAAATCCCTAAAGTTGATACAGAACCTAATAGTGCCCTGATTTCTTTTCACAGGGACTATGTTTGACATCCATTCAGTTAACGGTACAGGGTAAATGAAACCAACCTTCAGAAGTTTCTCAACTTCTTCCTTAATGGCTGCTACTTTTCATGGATGGAGTTATCATATTTTCTGGTGGACTGGCTTGGCACCAGGGTAAGTTTTTATCTCATGGACAACAATAGAGGGATCAATCCCTGGAATTTCTCCATATGTCCAAGTGAAGACATCTCTAAATTCCTTGAATAAGGCTATGTATGATTGAACTTCTTCAGGTGAAGAGTTTTGGCCTATGTAAATATGCTCTGAAATACCTGGTTTCATTGATATGTCCATGGGCATGGTTTTTGTAATGTTCCATACATTTCCCTTAGATTTGATATTGCGAATGAGTATCAGAGACTGAGCGTTCATGACAATATCTAATGAAATAGCGAATGCGAATTTATCTTCTACCATATGGAAAGGGGGATGGAAAGAGGATTGATGATGATGATCTTTCCAGGGCATCTCATCTAAAGACAACTTCTATAATGGATTTTGTTATAAATAGATCTTGTTATTAGTTTATCTGTTCTTTTTTTCCTAATTTTCAAATGATTTTACATTTTATGTTGATTTTAAGAATTTTTGACAATCAATAATTTTGGTTGGATTTAATGCATTTAATGGTTGAATTATTTCATTATTTTAGTTTCAAGGTTTGTCTTTTGGGATTGTCAGTTAATATGTACATCTTTATTATTTTAAAAACTTATAATAAAATTTTATTCCAAGTTTTGATTTATAATCTAACTCTCATTTTTTAGTCCTTTGTCAAATATTTTCACGAGGAGATTCCTGTAGCAACTCTGTTTTTCCTGTTTTTGTAATTGTCATTGGGAGCATATTACAAGGATATGGAAACGAATTCAGGAAAAAAAAAGAGGTTTTTTTCAACAATGGACTCATTCACAAAAACCTCTCTCAGTTTTGCAACAAATATTATATTTTGAGAGATTTGAATTCATCTTTCTATCCTATTTTCAAGGTTTGAATTATTTAATAATTTCCTTTTTAAGTCACAACTTTACAACACATTTGCCAAACAATTTAATGGTAATTTTGAAGAACCAAGAGAGGTTTTTGTTCATCAAATACTCATTTAAAAAACCCTCTCTCAATTTTTGCACAGGTGTCACATATTGAGAGATATGAAGGCGTCTTTGAGACCCAAATTTTCAGAAATTCGCCAAATTTCCCCAAATCCAATTTGTTATTTTTGGGTTAATTGTCCTTAAAGATTTTGAGTTATCATGTAAATAATTGATGTAACTATTTCAAATTTTGACCTATAAGGTAGTTATGGAACTACTTTACTTTTTTAATGATAAAAGGAAGACAATCATACAGTTTTGGGGGGGATTTTTCACTCAAGGAGAGGATTTTGGATCTTTGATTTCTCAAGCCAGCATTTATAACTCTTATGTAAGTGAATGATTGTTATTGATTATATATAAAATGATAAACCCTTTTACCTGTCATGCTTTTTCATTTCTGACCTAGTTGATTGCTTAGTCTACAATTTCATTTCTTGTTTAAAGGTTTATTCATGTAAATGCTTGTAGCCTGTGGGTGGAATTAGTATTCCATGTGTAATGTTTATGGATTATTGGGATGTGTTTGATCCCCAGTTTATCTAACTTGCATGATTCAATTTTGTATTAGCTTGTGGATGTTTATTTCCTCCTTGTTAATGACGTTTTTTAAACCAAAACCCTAAAAAATTATTTTACTTAATTTTATTTTATGATATTGTGTTGGCTTGTTCTTTAGTAGTCTAAGAACAATTTCTGGCACTAACATCTTTGGCGTCGTTTTCAGGGATGAATTTGAAGTATATCTTCCCTGGCATATCATTATTCATCTGATTCTGAGAGGTGAACAAGGTCAGAAAATCTTTTAGACTACAATTTTTCACTGGTGACTCCACAATTAAAGATTCCACTACAAGGAGAATTTTGTTGATAGAAAAATGAAGAAGCCAAATGGAAAGACTGGGTATCATCTTGTTACTTTCCTCCATGAGGTTTTGTTCTTATTCATCAGTTCTTTCCTATCTTTCCCATTTCATTTCAAAATAAGTATTCTTTGTTTTTTCTATTTCGATGATCATAAACCTTCAAGTACATATCCCTCTTTGGAAGAAGAAAATATGCATTATTCTTGTTTTATTGATGTTGATCATATTCCTTAATTTGAAATACATGTGCAGAATGATATACATATACCCATATCTCTTGAAGCTGATTATTCTGGTCATCTTGTAAAGAATAAAGCTAATCTATTACCTTCTACCATCACTGCTGAAACTTGCGAACATCTTGTTGAACCTCATTTTCAACTCACATATTTTCAGTCTAGACTCAGATAGAAGATGTTTAAACCTATTAGGCTTCCATCTCTCTTACATTCTTACCCTTCCTACTTTGTTCAATATCTTCCCTATTTTACTGTAAAAGACCATATTATAGTAGAGAAGCATTTCGAATATTTTCATAATTTCATTGATAATTTTGAAATCATGAATGAGGATGTTGTCATGAGGTTATTTTCAAAATCCTTTGCTAAATATCTTGGTGTGGAAATTAAACCCAGTAATAGATTAATTTTACTCACAACAATTATCAATTGATCATGCAAAATCGCTCACAAAAGAGACTGAAAATGGAGCTATAACACTAAACTGTATTATGTAAGTGTACAATAGCCAACCATGAAATAACATAGGCTACTGAATAAATAGAATACATCAAGAAATCAAATGCATGAGGGGGAATCCAAATATAGCATAAAGCAGGCTTACCAAAAATAAGCAAATCCCCCATAGGTGTAAAAAGTTGATCCCAAATCTATCATGGAGCTCATGATTTGGAAAAAAGGCATAGGAAAGATAAAGAGTGGTGGAATTGCAGCTCACACATGCATTTGCATGGAGAAAAGAGAGGAGGATGTGTAGGACAAAAAACAAGTTCACCTCACCTAGTCTAGCTTTCCCATTTTCCTTAAAACACTGAAAAAGCAGGCAATAAAGCAGAAAAAGTAGATAGGCGCCTAGGAGGCCAGGAATAAAGAAAATTTGATTCCTTGGACTTTCCCATGCGCTACATGAGTCAAAAGTGGCAATTTTGACCTCTATGGATAGGCAAATATCAACTTGCACAAGGTGGGACACATGAACTAGGCAAATACGACAAAAATAAATGAATTAATGTCTAAGTGGGTAAACTATGGGTTGATTATTCTAAAACCCCCACTTAATCCTGACTTATGAGTAATATATCAAAAATATAGGGCCTAGCAACAAGGCTTAGTCACCCTTTTACATATTGCATGTCCATACAACCAAGGAAAGAGGCAAAACCAACTTGGGAAAATCCTCCCTTAAACATGGACTGT
The DNA here is from genome assembly GCA_001517045.1 of Pseudotsuga menziesii. Classification (NCBI taxonomy): domain Eukaryota; kingdom Viridiplantae; phylum Streptophyta; class Pinopsida; order Pinales; family Pinaceae; genus Pseudotsuga; species Pseudotsuga menziesii. The sequence goes on along the minus strand of LPNX010596530.1, from coordinate 30,854 downwards.
AAAACAAAATTGTAGAATCTTGTCTCCACTCATGCTTTTACAGCATGATCAGCAATCCCCAACAATGATTTGAGATTGCTGAAGGTCTTCTCACAAAATGCTTTGGTGAAGATATCAACTACTTGTTCTGAAGATGAACAGAAGAGTAGGTGAATGGTGCCATCATGCACAAGCTCTCTGATGTAGTGCATATGGATCTCAATGTGTCTGGTTCTCTGCTTCTGAACTGGATCCTTACAGATTCAAATGGTACTCTAGTTATCACAGTAGATGGTAGTTAAGTACTTAGGTTCGAAGCCACACTCTCCAAGTAAACCCTGCAACCATAAACATTGAGTTGCTGCATTAACAACTCCTCTGTACTCAGCTTCTGTAGATGAGAGTGCAATGGCACTCTGTTTCTTGCTTGACCAACTGGTTGGCCCTTCTGTAAGCATGAACACATATATTGATGTGGAATTTCTATCTGTGCCATCACCTGCCCAATCACTGTCAATAAATCCAATCAACTCAAGATCATATTTTGCTC
>LPNX010596530.1:3149-30252 GCA_001517045.1 Pseudotsuga menziesii | reverse complement strand
TCCCTGAACAAAGTTAAGGATCCTTTTGGCTGCTTTCCAATGGATCTCTTGAGGCTGATCCATGAATATAGAAGCCACACTTACTGCATAAAAAATATCAGGTCGAGTATGTGCCAGATACAACAAACATCCAATCAATTTCCTATACAGTGTATTGTTTACCATCGGTGAAGAATCGGCTTCTTCCAGCTTCACTCCTGAAAGGAAAGGAGTTTTGCTTGCTTTGCAATACTTCATTCTGAATTTGTTTAGCAATTCCAAGGCATATTTGGACTGGTGCACCTTTATTCTAGCTTTGGTTTGAGAGATCTCAAGCCCCAAAAATTGACTTAAGAGCCCCAAATCTGTCATGGAGAAGGCTTGGTTCATAGCTCCTTTTAAGGAAGCAATCTCATCCTGTGAGCTTCCTGTAATGAGGAGGTCATCAACATATAACACAATGATCATTAATGAACCATTAGCTAACTTCAAATAGACATTTGGATCTGATTTGCACCGAACAAAATTCAGTGATAGCAAGAAGCTATCAATCTTGGCATACCAAGCCCTGGGGGCTTGCTTTAGCGCATACAATGACTTTCTGAACCTGCACACAAGAGAAGGGTTAGTAGCAAAACCTTGAGGCTGCTACATATATATCTCCTCAGTGAGATATCCATTCAGGAAGGAACACTTTACATCCATGTGATGTACCTCCCATTGCCTTGAGGTTGCAATGGCTAAGGCTAGCCTGATGGAATCCATCTTTGCCACTGGGGAAAAGGTCTCATTGTAATATATGCCATGAACTTGTGAGTAGCCCTTGGCTACCAATCTGGCCTTGTACTTTAGTGGTGAACCATCAGCAGCAAATTTGGTCTTATAGACCCACTTACACTGGACTAACTTTCTTCTTGGAGGAAGATCCACTAGCTCCCATGTGTTGCTCTTCTGGAGTGAGCTGAACTCCTCCTTCATGGATGTTTGCCATATTGGATCTCTTGCTTATTCTTCATATATTTGAGGATCAGACTCCACCATCAAATAGCATTTTTCAGCAAACATAGGATCCTTCATGCACATACCACTCTCAAATTGAGATCTAGTCCTCCTTGGGTCATTGGGATCCCCAGCTAGCTCTCCTGCTGCATGTAGTGTCTTGGCTGCCCATTTTTTCCTTGTAGGGCTATTAGGGTCTGCAATAAACTCATCTCCATCAGACAAATCAGAATCATCATATTCAACAAACTCTTTACTTACTTATTGAGGTTCAAGTGGTGAAGAGGCTTCACCAACTTCCACTGCTGCAAGGGGTTCTTCTTCAAACTGAACACACCTTTCAATGAAGGCTTTGTTTGTGCTAAAATTTATCAAATTGTACCCTTTTGAATCTTTATATTATCCAACAAAAATACGCTCTTAGCTTTGGGGCTGCAAAGCCTTCCTCTTCTTTGTTGGGATTCTAGCCCAAGCCTTTGAGCCAAAAATCCTGAAATGGGTCACATTTGGCTTGTGCCCACTCCATGCTTCGAAGGGAGTTATGCCATCAAGCTATTTGTGAGGAACCCTATTCTGGATGTAGGCTGCATAGTTGATAGCTTCCGCCCAGTACTTTGGTGGCAAATTTTTGGCCTACATCATGCATGTTGCCATCTCCTTCAGTGATCTGTTCTTTCTCTCTGCAACACCATTTTGCTGTGGTGTGTAGGGGATAGAATGCTGCATCTGAATACCTGCATCTACACAATAATTAATAAACTCAGACTTGACATACTTACCACCATTGTCATATCTGAGGGCCTTGATTTTCCTTCCAGATTGGTTTTCAACCAAAGCCTTAAAGACTTTGAATAGGCCAAAAACTTCATACTTGTGTTTCAGGAAGTGAACCCCGCAATACCTGGAAAATTCATCAATAAAATTCAATGAATATTTGGCCTGACTCATGGACATATGAGGGCATGGGCCAACAACATCACTGTGAATCAGCTCGAGGGGTGCAGAGGTTCTCTCATGACTAGCTCTCTCAAATTTGTGCTCTGGGTGTTTTCCCAGGATACATCCTTGGCAGACTCCTTTGGAAAATTTTATCTTGGGAAACCCTATGACCATCTCTTTTTCACTAAGATCAGAAATATATTTGTAGTTTAGGTGGCCAAATATTTCATGCCATACCTTGCTAGCTTCATTAGCATGAATCAGAAGAGCAAAGGGGTTTGAGTAGGGTAGGAAGTGTGAGAACATGTATACCTTTTGAGCATGATTTGCAACTCCTTTTGCAATGACTCTACCACTTGAGATCTCTGTGATCTCAACTTCATCGGGGGAGAATATGACCTTCTTAGGAGACCCAGTGTGGGTCATCAGGTACACTGACAGGAGGTTGGAGGCGAGACCAGGGACATACAGCAAATTGTTTAACTGACCATGATCAAGATTTATCCTTCCTTTACCCATACTTTCAGTGAGAGAGTCATCTCCCAGTACAATAGATGTTCCTTTCGACTTGTCCAGTGAGGAGAAGGCCTCCTTAGTCGAAACCATTTGTCTTGAAGCTCCAGAATCAATGATAAAACTGGGTGAGGTTGATGTGCCAACAACCAATGCATGAACTCTCTCTCTGTCATCTGAACTTGATCCTCCTTCTCTCTTATTTGAGCTTTCTATAAGGGAGATGCCATTCTTCTCCAGTAGTTGGGTCAGCATATCAATTTTCTTTTTCATACAAGAGATTTCGGAGGGATTTCCCTTATTGCAATATGCACACTTGTTCATTTCACCTTTGTTTTTCTTCTTCTGGGTATTCTTCTTGGGACCTTGTAGATCCTCCGGAGACTGTTTCTTGTCTCTCTTTTTCTCAGGTGGCTTTTTAGCTTTCTTTTTTCTTTTTGAATCCACCTTCGAATCTCTAGCAATCAAAGGTTGATCTTTGGATGGTTTGATGGTGCCCATCATCACCAGCTTGTCCTGTTCTTGTGTGAGAGATTCCATGAAATCTGTAAGGCTAGGAATCTTCTAGGCTCGAGCTGTCAGTTTTGTGGCATAGAAGGTCAAAAGAAACATTGAATAATTAGGGCCCGGCTTTGAGAGGATGGCCAATACAAGATGATCATCTTTCTTTTCAATACCACATTGTTTCAGCTGCAAAACTAGTGCTTTGAACTTGGAGAAATATAGCTGCAGGGATTCAAAGATATTTGGACTCAGAGAAATCAGCTCATTTTCGATTTGATGTCCCCTCATCTCATCTGTATTTCCAAAAATATCAGCAAGCTCCTCCCATACTTCATTCGGTGATGTCAATCCATCAATATGGAAAAGGAGGTCTCTGGAAATACTCAGGCACAAGAGGCCATAAGCCTCATCCATCCTGTTGTGCCATTTTATCTTCTCTGCAGCTGCATTGGGCTCTTCTTCTATTTCCATAGTCACCCTGTAGAGTCCTTTCACTCTCAACAGTATCTCCATCTCTGCTTTCCATTCAAAGAAATTGAAGGGAGTCAAGATAGTTTTCTTTGATTGATCCATAGCTCTAGAAAATCTGTCCCGGCTGTCAGTAGAAGGCTCCCAATCTTTGATGTCAAACCTGCAAAACAATTTTGAAGGAGAGAATACAATCTATACCAGCTCTGATACCATGTGGAAATTAAACCCAGTAATAGATTAATTTTACTCACAACAATTATCATTTGATCATGCAAAATCACTCACAAAAGAGACTGAAAATGGAGCTGTAACACTAAATGGTATTATGTAAGTGTACAATAGCAAACCTTGTAATAACATAGGCTGCTGAATAAATAGAATACATCAAGAAATCGAATGCATGAGGGGGCATCCAAATCTAGCATAAACAAACTTACCAAAAATAAGCAAATCCCCCATAGGTGTAAAAAGCTAATCCCAAATATGTCATGGAGCTCACGAATTGGCAAAAAGGCATAGGCAAGCTAAAGAGTGGTGGAATGGCAGCTCATACATGTTTTTCATGGAGAAAAGAGAGGAGGATGTGTAGTACAAAAAACAAGTTCACCTCACCTAGTCTAGCTTTCCCATTTGCCTTAAAACACTGAAAAAGCAGGCAATAAAGCAGAAAAAGCAAATAGGCGCCTAGGAGGCCAGGAATAAAGCAGATTTGATTCCTTGGACTTTTCCATGCGCTACATGATTCAAATGTGGCAAGTTTGGCCTCTATGGATAGGCAAATAACAACTTGCACAAGGTGGGACACATGAACTAGGCAAATAAGAAAAAAATAAATGAATTAATGTTTAAGTGGGTAAACTATGGGTTGATTATTCTAACAGTTGGGTTTTGGTTTCGAAATTTAAAAGCTTATTCAATTGGATTGTGGGAAGAGTTACATGATGTTTTTTTGAATTATTGTGGTAAGAATAAATCTTATGATCAATTTCTTTATGAATTTTATAGCTTGAAAAGAAATAATGATGAATCAATTACTAACTTTAATTGGAGGTTTCAAAGTTTTTATATCAATATGCCTCCAGAGATTAGACCTTCAGAAAAACTTGCTATGGTATATTATGTTATGGCTCAACATTCATATCTTGTCTTTTTCCTGTTGAAAAGGAAACCATCATCTTTAAGACAATTTTTTGAGGATGCAAAAGGAGTGGAGGAGAGAAATTCTTAACAAAATTGGTGACTCCACTGGGGAGAGAAATTCCTATGGCTTGGGGTACCACAACAGACAGCTTGAATCCAGAAATCAATATTTTCCAATATGCAATATAAACTAAATGTCTAACACTAAAGGATCAGACCTCGTACCTTATTCTGGATGCTTGAAGTAGATCCCCATTGAGCTTTCCAACTTTAGCTTGAATTGATAAATTACTTCCTCAACAACAAGTAAACAAGACAAGCATACTATATATCACGGTGTTAGATCTATTCTAGCATATATAATCAACAATGTATAAGCATTTGAAATAATCCCATGGATAAAATATTCATTCAAACACACATTATTGGACAGGATAAGATATTTCTATTAATATAAATCAGAGATTACAATAGATACAACCTTTGACGACACGTCTGCGAACCGGAGAAACTGAATCCCCCACTTGGGCCTCCACCACCTCAATCCTCCATCTCTCTATAGCAAGCTCAAAAGCAAAAGGCAAGCTTGGGAAGAACACAAAAGTGCTCCAAGGGACAAAGGGATGCAGACTCAAGCATAAGTTCTGTCAACAATGGACTATAGTTTCTTTTCTCTCAATTCTCTCATTTGTCTTCAATGTAGTATAGAGTTCCTTATATAGATTTTCAAAGGGGTAATGAAAGGTCGAATCCGAGTGATCTCAAGGAATAGTGAAGGCCAGGAGTCAAGTGAGTCGGATCCATGTCAAGGAAAACTCCAAAAGGATTTGGACTTTTGTACACATCCTGATGTACGCGGTTTTAGTGGTCAAACCTGCGTATATACACGATTATAGGTTTAAAAGTCACGTGTATCATTTTTCACATATTTTTAGGGATGGTCAAGGAAACATCAAAGGACAAAAAATGGTCCAAGGGGTCTAAGGAGTCTGCAGCAGGACAAGGGAAGGACATACAAAGTGTGATTCACCTAGAGTGGTAAAATCAGCTATAACAGATGCCCCCTAATGTGTGAGGTCAGAGGGGTCATATGATGGCCGAAATACATTATAAGTCCATCCTAGAAGTGGAGTGATGAAGGATCCCAAATGGAAGACCAGCCACCCAATCAGCATAGTACAATAATACAACTCTGCACATAACTGCAAATACATATTGTAGTCCCGGATACATAAGAGCACAATGGCCATGAATAGGCATGATACAAGATATCACATAAGTGGTCATCGCCACGTACAACATACATAGATCAGAATCTCCATGATGAAGATATACAAAGGACCATGAACTCCATAATGGCTGAATATATATAACGGATCAAGATATCCATAATGGTTGGAAATGTCCAACATATACTGGAATCAAGTCACGAGAGCTGAAATCTCATGAAAAATGGCACGATCAAGGAGGTAGCATATAAGAGATTCCACCAATCTGGAATGTCTTCTACACAAACCGCTACGAGTACATGTCCTACTATGTGAATAGAGGTGTCAAGGTCAAACATAGTAGTCCATCATTTGATTACCGGTCATTAATGTATATCGTTAATAGACACGAGATCACCCACCGATAATGAAAATGGGAATCAAGGTACCAGAGTGCAAACTAACAAGTGTGAATAAATGTGTTGAGGTTAAACACTTGAGAGGATCCATCGATCAGGGGACATTGATGTATACCCAAAGACTGTCGATGGCGAGAGAACCTTCCACTGATGACTGCAAGTCTCAAGGCACTCAAACTGACTCTAGATTCCAATCCCAGAATAAATGATCTGAAGTCGATGGGATGAAATCCACTAAAAGGAGGGAATTAAGGCATCTCCCATCATCCAACAGGAGGTACTCAACAAAGCTGTATAATGTGGAAGGACTTGATCATAAGGTGCATGAACCAGGAACTGTACCGGGAATGGCCGACATGTAAAGTCAAGATAACTGAGGAATGGCCGACTCAGGCTTCAACTTCCTTCAAACAAGAGCATAACGACATATGGTGACTGAATAGAGGTAGCATAGACTCGATATACAAACTGGGACATCTCTGCGACACAGGAGGCATCGACAGATGCTCCATAGGGACTGGAAGCTTAACCGGTCAGTGGAGATAAACTCAGATAAACGAGTACAGCTCCTAAAGTCAAACTATAAACCCAGGAAATGGATGTGATATATAGTGCTCTGTTCGAAGGCAACACGACTCAACAGCTTCCAAAGATGACATCTTTCCTTTTCCGGATTTTTGGTTTTTTGATTTTTTCAGACTTTTTCAATTATTTAAAAAGCTTGAAAAAGAATAAAATTGCTTTATAGTTACAAACTAGGAGGAGACGAGTGTCATAAGGGAAAACAAGCTAGTTCCAAGTAGTGGAACATACCTATGCTCAATGCAAGGATACATGTGTAGGATATCGACACTTGGGGGAAAATCCCCTCTAGATAAAAAGGGAAACAAGCTGCGAAGGATATAAAAAATGGCTCTGCATGGCTAGACATGAGACAAGCTTGGGCTATATGGTTGAAATCCAATGTCAGGGAAGCTGGCATAAAGCTCAATAAGGTAGGCAAAGCTCATGATAATGCATTTATAAATTGACATAAGGGAGTCCCAGGGAAATGGCCAGCATAAATTTCAAGAGGAGTATGAAGCTCTTGCTCAAGGACATGGCGGGACTAAAATGGAATCTCGAACCTAAGAGAGGACTCGCAACATGGGTACCAAATGCAAAAGGGAGCTAACTAGGAAACCCATGTATAGGAAAGCTCTACCATTCACATAGTACCACTTCTAACAATAGCATGAAGGTTCCCTGATACCATGGAATGGGTTCGTAACTAAGGTTAAAATGAAATAGTCATAAGGTCATGCAAAATGCAAGCGGATGTGAAATCCTAACCTATATGCCAGTTTAGACATGATACATGTGATAGGAACAAACGGGTTGAAACCTCGGAGAGAGTGTACAAAAAGAGGACCCTACATGACAACCATATTAGTCTAAAAAAACCCAAAATAGTCAATAAAGAATCCAAACTATAGGATTTATGGAGGAATGACCATAACAAATGCACCCAAAGGAAACAATGAGGTGAACGATGGGACATAAAAGGGAAAGTAAGGTGTAGACCCAACGTTCACGCATACACTACCACCCCCATGAGGGTGACCACTAGTGTAAAGACCCACAGAAGGGTGTCAACATCCTCCACAAATGGAGTAGAGGGTAGAATGTGACCACTCCCAAATCTATGACCAAGGTAAGGGGCTATGATGCCCCTAAGTCTGACACCAGGGTCTGTACTAGGACCAAGGATGGGTCACAGGATAATAGGCATGCTAAAAATAAAAGGACCCGAACTCAAGAAAGCATAAATATACTCAAGTAACCATGATCCCAAAGGCCAACTAGCGCACAAAGAGCACACTCCTAAGACAATCTAGAGCCAAAATACAAGAAAACGAATGGGAGGATATGTGAGCTCCTGAATGCAGTAGGTATGTCTCACCTAGGAGAGGCTTGAAACTCCCATACACTACAAGCGGAGGTATGTAACCAATTATAGTGGCCCTCAGCTTCAACGCATAAAGCAACTGTGCTGTCTGACCTCTACCTAGCAAGGACACCCGCAGAATAACCCCTGCAAAGTACCCCCTTGATATCCTAGGTAAGTCCACTAAGGCCACCTCAATATAATCAATGCTCAAGTGGAAAGTTGCAGGCAGGATTGACCATATGGGCAGGGTAGCAAAGCCCAAAACTCTCGAAAGAGCCCCCAGATATGAATACAATCCTAGAAATATCTCCGGTGCTACTCAGTTATGACCAGGGGTCATCCTAATCATAACCGCTCACACTGCCTCGTGCTTAACTCCCTTTTGAGAGGAGGATGCTGAGAAACACCAATTATACCAAGAAATTTCACACTCTCACCTAGACAGACACATACATGTTGTTGTTTAGTGGTCTTGAAGAATTTACTTACAATGAACTATTCTAAGACCCTAAAACCTAATCTTGTTGGTGCACCCTATAAAAGAAAAGAGTGTAATTCATTTTAATTAAGTGTTTATTTTAATTGTCTATAATTACTCAAAGGGAAATGATCGTGCAACTAATGAATTTATGACTCAGCAGTGAAGTAAATATGCACACCATAACAAACAATGCTAAGTGCAATCTTTGTCAAATGAAAAATAGGGTATGCCACTACATGAGATACATAAATATATATTCCTTTCTAAATATCAATCCAATCCTTCCTATATGAAATCCTAAAAAAAACTCTCATCCAAGCAATCCAATGCAATTACCTCCTCAAATCCATATCTAAGATGCAACTAAGAGTGCAACTACTTCGTATTTTTCAATATAAAAGAATGAAAAATGCAATAAAAGTCATCTAAAACTCTCAGTCTCTGCAGCAAGTATAAAACAGAAGCCTGACAAGACACCGAGACAAAAAAGAGTAATGCACTAATGGAAAAACAAAAAGGATAAATGACTAAAACTACTTTCAATGAAAAATCAATTAAAAAGCGGTCTTTGGTCACAAAAGAAGCATCCAACAAACAACATCGGACCCAAGGAAGACCCAACCACACTCACAACCCACCCAGCAATTTACCACAACATCAAACTCACCAAAAGGGAGGACGTACATGAATTTTTAAAGAACAACTGCACATATATGTGACATTTGGCCAAAAACCTGCGTATGTACGCGACTTTTGGCCAAAAACCCACATATATAGAGAAGGCAGTGGTAAAAAGTAGGCCAAGGCAAAACCAATAAAGAGGAGTGTCAATGGACAAACACACTATAAAATGTGACACAGAAATAGGGAGAAACCAAAAGCAAGTCAAGAACATCAAGCCCATTGTGCCAATAAAAACCCTCAAAAGCAAAATGACTAGGAACTCCCCAGTAGAGTCGCCAATTCTGTTATGAAGAGAAATTCCTATGGCTTGGGGTACCACAACGAACAGCTTGACTCCAGAAATCAATATTTTCCAATATGCAATAGAAATTAAATGTATAACACTAAAGGATTAGACCTCGTACCTTATTATGGATGGTTGAAGTAGATCCCCGTTGAGCTTTCCAACTTTAGCTTGAATTGATAAATTACTTCCTCAACAACAAGTAAACAAGACAAGCATACCATATATCATGGTGTTAGATCTATTCTAGAATATATAATCAACAATGTATAAGCATTTGATATAATCCCATGGATAAAATATTCATTCAAACACACATTATTGGACAGGAAAAGATATTTCTATTAATATAAATCATAGATTACAATAGATAAAACCTCTGATGGCATGTCTGTGAACTGGAGAAACTGAATCCCCCACTTGGGTCTCCACCACCTCAATCCTCCATCTCTCGATAGCAAGCTCACAAGCAAAAGGAAAGCTTGGGAAGAACACAAAAGTGCTCCAAGGGACAAAGGGATGTAGACTCAAGCATAAGTTTCCGCAACAATGGACTATAGTTTCTTTGCTCTCAATTCTCTCATATGCCTTCAATGTACCATAGAGTTCCTTATATAGCTTTTCAAAGGGGTAATGAAAGGTCGAATCTGAGTGATCTCAAGGCATAGGGAAGGCCAGGAGTCAAGTGAGTTAGATCCATGTCAAGGAAAACTCCAAAAGGATTTGGATTTTTGTACACATCCTGATGTACGCGGTTTTAGTGGTTAAACCCGTGTATATACATGATTATAGGTTTAAAAGTTGCGTGTATCATTTTTCACAAGTTTTTAGGGGTGGTCAAGGAAACATCAAAGGACAAAAAATGGTCCAAGGGGTCTAAGGAGTCTGCAGCGGGATAGGGGAAGGCCATACAAAGTGTGATTCACCTGGAGTGGTAAAATCAGCTATAACAATGGTTGTGCTTGTCTATCTTTTAGTGATATTTTGGCTTATGGTTATGTTGTTATGATGTTAAATGTTTTAAGATCTGATATAACCATTAAAATTCAACATGGTATCAGAGCCACCCTGAAAGAAGACATTGTGTAGCTACAGAATCTAGGGCTTCTTACTTTTTTTGTCTCTCTCCACAATCCATCAGCAAAAGTATTCTAGGCTAACTCTCCATTGAAGGGAGAAACTTTCTGTCGAAGTGTAATTTGATTCCGAGCATTTTCAGTTTTTGGTGTGGGAAATTAGGTCTTTCTACAGAAGAGAAATTTTTGAGATCCTGGCATAGAATTGCTCTCCTCATCAAAATCGAAGTTTATAGAACTGGTTCAATATTTTTGGTTGGGTGAAACCCTATTTTGACACCGAGATGGAAAAACCCTAAATACTAAAACTGATAAGTTTTGGTACATTTGATATATCTCGGGATTGGTGAAGGCTCAAACACTAAAAATTGCATCGGTTGAAGATACAATCCTGCTGTACACTGTATCCAAAATTCAACCTCATATGCTCTATATTTTGGGAGATATGATCCCTCCAAGTTAGGGTTCCAGCCTCTTCCAGAATTCATCCCTAAACAAGACACTTGGGGAGAATTTGTATATCTTGGGATAAAAAGGTGAAAATGAAATTTCTGAAGATGTTCCAGAAAGGGAAGGGAATTTAATTTATTTGTTCCAAGTTTCATACATAGAATATGAAACAGTGACACATGGAAGTCCATACAACTTCACTGTTTGGAACAGTCCTGTAACAGGTCACCTTGGGAAAATGATCATAAGTCCCAATTGGTGAAACCAATTTTGATTAAACCTATGATGTTGGAACAAGGACATGTGAGGAAACCTTAGTGTGAAATTCCATACATAGAGGGGTAGTCATTTCAGAGATAGTTTAGAAACAGTATCAGGCATTTCTGCAGGAGAAATTGGAAAACTAGGGCTTCCTATTTCGGGAGATTCCCTCCACTGTTTTCAGAAAAGAAGTACATTGGACAACCCAACTTGAAAATATCTATCTTTCTATCCAATCAGATCTAAAATATTCCAAGTTTTGAAAATTATGGTTTCTCTAACAAACCTTAGATCAGCCAACTCTGGAACCAGGACAGACACCTGAAATCGGTAAGATCTAATCTTTTGTTATTTCCATTTGAGGTTCTCATCAGCTTGATGATAAGCTTGGTGAAGTTGACAACTTCCAAGCATGGAAGTATTTGATCTCCCTGAAGAAAATGAATTGGACACCTATATGAGTAGATAGGTTCCAGTTCCAGAGGAATATGAGGCTCAAAGCCTTACAGTAGAAGAACTTGGTAAAGGCCAAGAAGATCATTATTGATTCAGTCAAGGATCAACTTGTACCACAAGTGTCTTCCCTAAAGACACCGAAAGAGATGTTTGATTCCTTGACGAAGCTATTTGAAGAAGAAGAAGCTCAACTCATAAGAAGAGAAGAAGAAGATGGGAGTAAATGAATATCAAGCTCTCACCATTCAAAGAAGATCCCTCAAATGATGAGGAATATGAAGAACTCAATTCTTGAAGAACCTCTTATCCATCTTATCATTTGGATAAGAAATTATGATTCCATCAATGAAGAAGATGATGAAGCAGAAGGATCAAGAAGGAGTCTACCCACGAAACAAATAAAGGATAAGTATTCAATTGTCATTTCATGATATTGCTTTGTTATGCATTTGATTATATCCAGTTGGTTTGTTATGCATGATAGATTGTTTGTGTTAATGACAGTATACTACTAATATGCATGTGATGGGTAAGTAGCTCATGGTACTATACAACTCTCCATCTATACTTATATAGAATGAAACCTCTTTGCTAACATATTGGATTAGTGGACAATCTCAATGATGTCATGGTAGAGATGGAAGGCATCTAGAAAGTTTCCATGAGATATGGATGAATGTTTTATTGGCTAAATAGTTCCATGATGCATAATAATTTGTCGTTATGCATATGTTTTATGAAATAGTTCTAACCATGCAACTTGTGCATCTAAATTGTAGGAAAGGTCCTGTACAAACTCCTACAAGAAAATAAGGATGAGACTTGTTCCAAAGAACAAGTGATGACAATTCAAGATTCACTCCAATAAACATGAATTTGAAGCTCCCAGGGTCAAAGACACCATGACGAAAGAAAGAGCTTTAGAGAACGATAGATCCACCTAGAAGGATGAATACCACCATGGGTACAAGATATAACTCAAGATGAAGAAAATAATGGTGAGACTTCCAAACCAAATTAAGAGGCCTTCGACACACTCTAGTTGTGTAACATAGTTGGGTGACATCATTGATGCTAACCTTTCCAGCTACAAAATAATTTATGATCAAAGAGTAACAGTTGATCATGGGGAATGATGTATATGATATGGTTTCAACACATAAAGGGAAGTACATATTATCTTCCATATGGATCTACAAGAACAAGTGTACAAGGCAAGGTTCATGATTTGCCTCAGAAAGAATAGACTATGACATGACATACTCTATTTTCTAGACCTACTAGAAGTATATATCAAGCATATAACCACCTATGCAGAATCAAGAGGGAAGATGATACTCCACTTCAGGGGGAGTGACTACAAAATATATCTAAGTTCGACATGGTACGACATGATGGATAGCTTCCTGATGGATCGAGACTTTACCAAGAGTATAGTGGGTTCCAACATTCAAGGTTGAATACAAAAGACTAGGATATGTTGATGACCTCATAAGATGAACTCATGGAAGATGCTATGAGGAACGAATACTAGAATGATGTATGGGATATAGTTCCCAAACTAGAATAAAAGAGTATAGTATCCTCCAAATGGATATACAAAATAAAGCATGCAGCTGATGGAAGTATCGAGAAGTATAAACAAAGATTTGTGGCTAGACATTTCCCTCAGAAAGAGGGAATTGATTATGAAGAGACATTTTCCCCAGTAGCAAGGTATACTTCGATTAGAGCTATCATGGCACTTGCATCCATGATGAAGTGGGACTTACACCAGATGGATGTGAAAACAGCTTTTCTAAATGGTGTGATTGAAGAAGAAGTATACATAGAACAGCGATAAGGATTTGAAGTTGAATATAGAAATACTCATGTATGCAAGTTGAAGAAGGCCTTGTATGGTCTTAAACAATCTCCTCGAGATTGTTATGAAAGGATAGATAGTTTCCCATCAAGCATGGGCTTTACCAAGATTAAAGTCGATCCTAACCTTTACCTCAACCTTGTAGAAGATGAACTTGTTATCGAGAAGGTGGCACGATTGTATCATCCTTGAACTTGGGTTCAAAATGGATCTAGTGAACTTTGGTCATTGAGAAGGTGGCAGGATTGTATCATCCTTGAAATTCAGTTCAAAATGGATCCGGTGAAATTCGGTCATCGAGAAGGTGGTAGGATTATATCATCCTTGAACTTTAGTTCAAAATGGATACGGTGACTTCAGTCATCGGGAAGGTGGTAGGATTGCATCAGCCTTGGACCTAGTCCTAATGTGATAGGGAATGATTATCCCGTAATAAATCAGGTGACTTTGGTTGTCGAGAATGTGGTAGGATTGCATCATCCATGGACTTTAAGTCCAAAAGAGATCCAAAGACTTCTTTGCCTTTGTACTATGGTTTGTAGGTTGTTGTTGATGATGATGATGTTTCTGATCTAAATATAAGAGTGTGATGATGATGATGTTTCTAATCGAAAGATCAGAGTGTGATGATGATGATGTTACTGTTGATCGAAAGATGAAAGTGCTAAAGATGTTGCTAATCAAAAGGTCAAAGTGCTGAAGATGTTGTTGCTGATCGAAAGGTAAAAGTGCTGAAGATGTTGTTGATCAAAAGGTCAAAGTGCTAAAGATGTTGTTGCTGATCAAAAGGTCAAAGTGCTGAAGATGTTGCTGATCGAAAGGTCAAAGTGCTAAAGAAGTTGATGTTGATCGAAAGGTCAAAGAGTTGCTGTTGTTAAAGATTGAAGATGAAGACTATATGATGTTGAAAAGCTTCCAATGATTTATAAATGTGTTACCCTGATGATGTTGATGATGTCCTCTATCTCTCTCCTACTATTGTTGTTGTTGATGTTGTTGTAGAATACCCTTCTCGTTAAGGGGTAGTGTTGAAATATTGTAACTTCGAAGAATATTCTATATGTATCTTTTCTTGGTCCCCAATGGTCCTACCAGGAGAACCACTTGTATTACATTGTACCCCGATGCTTCTAATTGGGAGAACTAATAAGAGTCCTGAGGTAGTCCCCTCTAACTGTAAAGGTGGTTCATTAGCACCCCAGTGTGGTTACTTGAGCCTACATGTGTAACTCGATCCTACATGATTAACTCGAGCCTACATGTCCGATTTAATTATTAAAGTGAACAGATGAATATAAATAGAGGTGTGGTGCTCTTCATTTGAAGCACACACATTCACTTGTGTAGCGCATTAGTGGAGGAGAGAGAAGTAGTTGGAGAAGGAGGAGGATTAGTCTTTGATCAACCTTTTGGTTTTACCTTTTATCTTTTTGGGGCATCTATATTGAGGAAGCTTCTGTTGGGTTTTTCCCAGGATAAATCTTTGTGTTCTTTTTGTATGGTTGTGCTTATCTATCTTTTAGTGATATTTTGGCTTATGGTTATGCTATTATGATGCTAAATGTTTTAAGATCTGATATAACCATTAAAATTTAACATTATGTTTGTAGCTGGATTGAGGATTTATACTTTTGGTACTACTATTATTTTGGAAAATGCAGACATCAATAAGGGAGTTTCATTCATCAACAAAACTAAATACTTTTCAGACTTGTCATTTTTATCTACTTTTGGATGATTTTATCGCTTAGTCTAGTATGACGTAAAGGTAGGATGGAACGGATAAGGGACTTATCGGTAACATCAATGTTCTTTATCTGCATTTATAGCTTCAACTTCCAGGTCATCCCAAGTTTTTCCTTCTTCCCTTCAGAATATTCCTCGGTGTTACCTGTGAATGAGTACATGACATTCGGGTAAGATTCAGAGCTTGCAGAATTCACTCAGTCCAACATCTAGTTAGTGTTTCTCTTTTCTATAGCTCTGGTGAGATGTGTCATCCTCAATATGTATTACCTCCCTCCATCAGGGTATGCTATTGCAACATGTATTTGGAATCGTCATCACCTCCCATAGATTTAGCAGTTTACAATGATGATGGTGATGATGCCAGCCATTCCTTCTTCTTCTCTTAGTTCAAACATCTGTTCAGACCCACAGTTCCTAGCAATGGACACTGTGCACCTTAGAAATTAATTCTTGGCAATTATGTCTAAAGGCTTCAATGGTGTTTCCTCTAGCATTTGAATTATTTCCACTGCTTCTTCAGTATTTATCAACTCCTTTGAGACAACATTTCTTTTTCAGGAATTAGAGGGTCTTTGCATTAGAATATTTACCAAGATCACTGGACTCGCTTGTTAATGGAGGCCCAAAACTAGCTGAATCTCCAAGCTGCTCCTGAACTTCAGTGGAATATATACAAAAAAATATTCTTGGTGAGAACAGTCATTAAGGTTTCCTCAACATGACCCCGAGGGCCATTAGAACTGTAGCACTTACTCATCATACCTCTCCACAGGTTTTCACACACTCTATATCTTGCAAACGAGTCCAAATGTGGCATTATAAGGACACGAGTTGGTAATCGACCAAAAGAAGTGGTTCATTCCAGAAATAAGTCTGTCAAATCCTTAGACACATGATCATTGAGTGGAATAATGACAACATGAACCACCACTTACGTTCTTAGTCGGACTTCTTATGTGGAGGTTTCAACTACATCACCCCTTTTTGATGTGACGTCATGATACTGATGGTAGACATGATGTTCAACCTCCCTTGGTATCTGCTCAAATTTTGTTGTTGTCTGTGGATTTAATACTTTTCATCTCAGTAATCCTTTCTCATAATTGTGCCAAATCTTCATTGTCTTTAGGGACATACTTCAGTTGTTGCGCCTCATGTGAAAGCCACTTTTTTCTCTTCTCCTATCCTTCCTTGTTATCATCACTTTTTTGTTGTTGTGTGAACTACTCACTGTTATCAAAATAAGGATTCAATCGAATCCAATTGATGATCCATCTAAATTCTATGCCATCTAAATTTTCCAATTTCATTTCTCCTCCATCAATGATTTCCTTTGCTACATAAGGACCTAACCAATGTGTCTTCAAATTTCTTGGGTGTTTGAAATTTTTTTTCTCATACGTAATAACAAGGCCTCCAACTAATAATTTCTTGTTCTTAATGTGTCTATCATGTCATAACTTCTACCTTTGTTTTTCTTCCAAATGGATTACCTGAAGTAATCTTTCTTCAACAACATCAACATCGGTCATTTCTGTAATTGCCACCACCCTTAAAATTGGTACAATATATTCCATGGGAATGACAGTTTCATGTCTATATACTAACTTGAATGGTGTCTAACTAGTTAACATATTATAGGATGTCTAATATGTGCATAGTACTGCGGAGATTTTCTGGTCCCAATCATCCCTTCTTGTATTGCATACTTTGGTTAGCGCATTTTCCATAATCTTGTTAAATGCTCCGACCTATCCATTTCTTGTGGGTGATTTGGTGTTTTTATTATATGTTGTATCTAAAATTAATCAGTTAGTTACTCAATCAACTGATTAACAAAATACATACCTTTATCACTAATCAATATCTTTGGGCACTCGAACCTTCGTACAACATTTCAAACAAAAAATCCGTTGTTGTTGCAGCAATACAATCCTTGATGGGAGCAACTTATTCCCATCAATTTAGGTAATCCGTCATAGTGATAATATATCTAGCTCATGTGCACTTCCTTTATGGACTAATAGGTCCCAAAAATACAACAACACAGTTATCAAATTCCTATAATGTGAGTTGTGGAACTAGCAGCATTTCATGTCTTCTAGATGAATTTCCTATTCTTTGGCGGACATCACAACCACAACAATAATCCCAAGCATCTGCATGCATGGTAAGACACCATAACCCTACCTATAATATCTTGTGCACCATCGTATTTCCTCCATAGTGTCCTCCTGCAATACCAGCATGTGCTTCACTTAAAAGAATAGGGTGCTCATGTTAAAAAAACAACTTCAAAGTACCTCGCCGGGGCCTAGTTTATATAAGTGGCCAACAATCAATTGGAAATCTGCAACTTGTGTTACTAATTGTTTCTAATTTTCTATTGTGAACTCAACCGATGCAAAACCCGTAGTGAGGAACAGTATGATGTATTCATATTGATTATCAAAGGCAGATATTGCAAAATGTTTTGCATCAAGTAGATTATATTCTAGACTAGTAGGTTCTTCTTGATTCTCTCTGAAGAGATGGTCTATTCCCAAGTTTTATCGACCATGTTTAACTATTATCTCAAAGTCGAATTCTTGAAGGAGGAGAAGCCACCGAAAAATATTTCCCCCCAAGACTAGCTTATTGACCAGATATTTCAATGCAGAATGGTTAGTGTAAATTTTAAAATCCCCCCCCCCCCCCCCCAACAAATAATGTCAGAATTTTTGCAATACATATAGCATCGCAAGTCCTTCTCTCTTTGTTGTGGTGTAATTATTTTATGTAGTTGATAAATTTCTTATAGAAAAAGCAATGGGGTTATCAATCTCTCCCTCTCCTGGTTGTGTTAGTACCACTCCAAGCGCAACATAGGATGCATCAACATGAACATGGAATTATTTTTTCCAATATGGAAATACGAGTATCGGTGCAGTGGCCATTTTATTTTTCAACTTATCTAAACTCTCCTGGTATTCTTATGTCCACTGAAACTTGGTATCTTTTTTCAACAATTTCTCCATCAGGGTCGTTACTTGTGCATATACTTTGACGAACTTTCTGTAACATCCTATATGTCCTAACATTTCTTCTAATTGTTTCACTGTGGTAGGTGCTAGTAAGTACAAGATGATGGCCATTTTAGTTGGTTCAACCAAAATCCCATCATGACAGGCCACATGGCCTAACAGAGCCCCAAATGGTGCACAAAAAAAACATTTTCTCAAATTGAGGATAATTTGGTATTGTTGGCATCATCCTAACCTCATTCTAAGACTTTGTATGTGGTCTTTTATAAGGATGAATATTGTCCAGTCATACAACTAGACTTTAAGAAATTTATATCTATAATATTTAAAGACAAAAACTACAAGTCTCGAAAATATTGCAAGCACATTCTTGAGTCAAAAGGGAATTACCATATATTGGTATTATCCCCAATCAGTTGCAAAGGTATTCTTGTATCGATCTTCTTTTGCAATTCTGTCTCGATGGTAGCCCAAGAATCCATCTGTAACTGAATGCATTTCTTGTCCTCCAACATTCTCCAATACTTCATATGTAAATGGAGTTGGAAATGGACCATGCAAACAAGAATCATTTAATTTCTAGAGATCAACACAGATCTTGACTTCTCCTAAACTTTTATTGTATTGCACTACGATCGGGCTAATTCATTTTGATTCTTCAACTAGTTCAATTACTCCTGATTCTAGCATAGGATCAAGTTTGGATTTAACTTTCTCTTTGTAACACGGGTTTAATCTGTATGGCCTTAGTTTGTCCAATTTTCCATCAGGCCTCAGGGGTATCTTCATTTCACTCAGGTCTCCAACTATGCCTTTCATTTCAGAGAACTTTGTGGGGAACAGATATTGAAATTAATGCAATAAGTCAGTGACCTTTCCCACATTCTCTTCATCCCAGTAATCTCCAATATTAGCAATCTTTGGGTTTTCCTCGTATTTACTTTCTTAATTTTGAGTGGTTTTAAAAACTAGCCAGTAGTTATAACAACTCGCTCTGCTGTGCGTATAACTTCTGACTCGGGTATATTTTTCTCAAGTGTGTCATTGTCATCTCGTTCTACTGTGATATTATAGAATTTGATACAGCTATGTGTGGTCATTCTGCATTGATGAAAGTTCATGTCTACAACCGGTATTTCTTCAAATACATTCTCCTTGATGACTTGTAGCGGAACATCCACGGTTGGGTGTTCACTTTAAAATTTGAATGTCTCAGTAAAGCTTACAAATAATCTCTCCCATTCAATGTTTCCTCATTGCATCTCTTTTGAGGTGTACCAACTTGTTGGTACCATTTAAAAAGTGTGGATGAATTGATGAACCCATTCTATTCACGGATATTCGTGCCAAGTCCCACTACAGTGCTCAATATGTTTCGCAGTGTTAGCCCTATTTTTTTCTAAGTAGTTGGAGAGGTATAAAATAGTGTGAGTAGGAATAAGGTTTGTAAAATATTCATATTATATAACCTAAAGGATATTGAGGAGGATCTGCAGGTGTTTGAAGAGACATTTCAATGTTAATAATGCCAAATACTTAACGAAATTCTGATTTATTTGACCTTCAAATACATGTAAATGAAGAAATCTGCCCTTATCTAAATGTTGACAAGAAACATACGACCCATA
The DNA here is from genome assembly GCA_001517045.1 of Pseudotsuga menziesii. Taxonomy (NCBI): domain Eukaryota; kingdom Viridiplantae; phylum Streptophyta; class Pinopsida; order Pinales; family Pinaceae; genus Pseudotsuga; species Pseudotsuga menziesii. Next base: position 10,195 of record LPNX010596530.1, on the reverse strand, counting down.
TGCGTAGCACGGGAGATCAAATTCCAAGACTAATTTCCTCCCAAGGAACGAGAGCGAAAGTGTGGGAAAGAATAAAATGTATTGGGGAAAAATGGTAAAGCCCGACTTTCACCTTCCGCAGTCCAAGATCCAATGACTCAGAACATCTCCGCCTAAGATCAACGACGAGGATAGGTGTAAAGGGTGGAAAGAAAAAACCCAAAGTTTCTGAGTATAAAAGGTTGAGCTTCTGACTTTCCCAATCTTCTAGATTGATGAATTAGATCATGTATGTAAAGATCCACATTTCGGAGGGGAGGAGAAAGGAAAAAATTGGAAATGTAAGAATTTGGTTGTAAAATGCAGAGATCTGGCTTTCAAAATTCTTCCCTCTGTAGCTTGATCTCTGATCAACGGATAAAAATAGATCCTACATGGATCGACGATGCAGAAGAAGGGAACATGTGCATGTGTTGACTAGACTTCGTAGTATGTGTAGCTTGGTATACCTTGCAATTTCTGATGACTCACATCAATAGATAGATCAGATCAACGGTGGGAGTCCATTTCTCCAATATAAGTTGCATGATGAAAACTAATTTTTGTATTTATGGAATTGGTTAAACAGCTGTAGGTTTCAATGGTCGAGATCAAAGACGGTTCAGATCAATGGAGGAGGTGAATTCTGTTGATCTAAAGTGGTCATGGAAAATCACATTCCAAATCTGTGAAATGGGTTAAAGCGGGTGCATGTTTCAATAGTGGAGATCAAGTTGGGGAGAGATCTATGGTGGAAAATTACTCCGTTGACTGAACATGCATGGAGAAACTCAGTCTTGAAATTTGCAGAATATGGTAGGCCCGTTAAAATTGAACGACGAAGATTAAAGGTATTTTTGATCAAGGTCTGAGAAGGATTCCGCAAGTTGAAGTTGCATGGAGAAAATTCAGGGTTGGGATTTGCGTAATTGAATATGGGCCACATATTTTGATGGTTCAAATGAAATTTAAACGTAGATCCATGGCTAAAAATGGTTCCTCTTATCCAAAATGTGAGTAAGGTAATTTTTGGTGTAAGTGTAGAAAATGTGAAGTGTTGAAGGTAATTGAAGGTGTAGATTTAAGTTAAGAGTGGATCCGCGGCTATAAATCAATCTGGGCATAAAATCTATAAGAAAGATAGAAAGGGCCATATAACTAGAAATAAATGTTTAAGATAACTCAAAATGGAAGGATCAGATTGGAAAGGAGTATAGATCAGGGATGGAGGTTTTTCTGGTTTTCAAAGTTGCATGAGGAATAAAGAGGAGTGAAATAAGAGGGAGTAAGATAGTGTGGTTAACTAACAGTCAAGAATCAAGGGCTCAAATTGAAGAACAACATATCTAAGGGTGAGATTAAATTTTAGTGAAAAATATTCTCAGTCAATATGGAGAATAAAATAATATAAGAACAAGCACATGGATTCAAACCATTTGTTTTTTTTGGAGCATTGGAAAATGATATAGAAAATGTGTGGAAGGCGCCACCATGGAGAAAATTTGGAAACATCTGTCAGCTGAACAGGAAGGTTAATTTATCTGTTGAACTAGTATTTTGTGGCTGAAATGGAAGATTTAGAAGTTCATAATCTAGAGTATCATAATGTTGAAGAAACTCTTGAGGATAAAGACTCTGAGATCTTCGACAATATCCTGCTAAATGATAATCTAGAAACTGCCAAAAACAAATTGAAAATCCTCAAAGATCAAGGGATTGATACTTGTGGAGTATTTAGTTCACATTTCTTTTGTTTTTCCATTGAAAAAACCCCTAATTTTCTTGACTTCGTTGAGTGGTGCGCCAATAATTACACTCCTTCTATAGGAGTAATTATTGATGCATCTAGGTCTAAGATTTTTCATCTAGTCAAGTTCCTTGTCATCCGAAATAATCTGTTAATCCCTGTTGATTTTTCCCAAACATCCAAATAATACAAAGAAGAAAACCTAGTCAAATTTTTCTTAGAGTCCTTAGTCGAACAAAAAGAAACTTTCCTTAAAACCTTCTCAAAACCTGAAAGAAAGTTTCTAAATCATCCTTTTCCCATTGATTATAGCCTATTTAATAAAGATACACAGTCTCTAATAAACTTGGAAACTTAGTTTCTGTGGATGGATAGGAATAAAAGCATCACATAACCCTTGTTGAATCTAGTGTTCATCCTTAGCACCAGTCAAGTAGAGTCTGAAAAATTAAGTTAGTCCATGCAATTATCCTGTCTTAAATTTGATGAGTTTTTGGCTGAGAACATCCATTCTCAGTTAATTAACTTCCATAGGGCAATAACTTTCATATTTCGATCTTTTCTACTGAGGATGTTCTTAAAATTCAATGAAGATAATATATAGCTCCTGGAGATGTTTATAACAAATGAAATGAGTAAATCTTATTGTAACTTTATGAATTTTCTCATGGCAACAGTGTATAATATTTTCTTTCAAGAAATATTACCTAGAGTACTACCAAAAATGACATAATTGTTGCAGTTATCACCTGAAATAAGGGTAGGATATTGGTTCCTTTCTAAACATAAACCATGATTAGGGTATATCGGTTTGTTCACCAGCCCTATGTCCTTCCAACACTTTTTTAGTGAGACTGTTTGCATTAGAATTGATTAGACAAAGGCTAATAGTTGAAGATGAGAATTTCCTGAGCTATAAGAATCCTTCAGAAATCAAATTTCCATGGGAAGTTGGTCCTCTTACCATTAAGAGTAAATTATCCCTTTCAAAGATCGAAAGCATGCTCAGAGAAATGGGATTTTCAATTGAAGCTGCACTTAATTATGACCCTCACCCTGGCATCTCATATAGGAGGCAAGCAAATAAAAATAAACCATTTGAGCATTATGAGGTGGCAGGACTGTTCGAGGCAACAAATTGGATGGATTATCCCAGGGATGTTAATAATGGTGAGGATATGCAAGAGGCTTCACTTTCATCTAAACCAGGGATTTTTCCTCCTCAACAAGATATTTCTACTATTGTTGCTACAAATAATCATGTCACTCCATTGGCTAGTTTTTTTGAAAACTTAAATAAGAGAGATTTCTCAGAAGCCATGGATGTAGATGAGGAAGACACTACTAGAACACACAAGAAAAACAAGATTGAAAATCCAGGAAAACTTGTATAGGTTGCAAAGGCTAAAGGCATAAATAAACTTGTGAAGTTCAAAGTCCCAACCTTTGAAATCCAAGAGTACACATTTGATAACGTTCCTGAAGGAACTACAGATAGTACAAGTCCAAAACAGAACTGCTAAATAGATATAAATATGTGTGTGAAATTTTTTTGATGAAAAGTTGAAGTTGTATGATGAAGTGATAAACTTGTCTACTCAAGATGTATCCCTGGTGACCATTAGGGAGCAGGCTAAATACACATTAAACTTGGCAGTGACTGCAGAAAATGAAGTGGATGAATTGAGGATGAATTTGAAGAAGATTCCCACTACTTATATGATCCATTTACACATGAAAACAAGTGATATCATTTATACTGATTTTTTATGTGCAACATTGTAGGTATCAAATTTATAATCTAGCAAGAAAAGAGTTGAAGAATTTCTCAGAAACGAGAAGGTGGACAATAAGGCCCACCAAATTCATATTAAGAATCTTCAAATGGAATTATTGGTGGTTGACATTCAGGCTGATAAGGGCGCTTCCACACAGAAATTGTTAAAAGAAAAAGAACATGCAATTCATTTGTTAAAAAGGAAGATGAATATCCCAACCACTTAGCTCATACAAACCTCTGAGCTATGAAAAACAAAAAGAATATTTGAATACTAAACTAATTGATTGTAAGGAAAACTTGCTGAAATTTGAAGAAAAGAAAAAACACTGGGAGAAATATGTAGGCATTTGGGATGAAAAAGACAAGGATTTTGAAACAAAAAAAGCAGAGTTGGAAAAGGATGAGCAGAAAGTGTAGGTTATTTAATCTTCTATACAATCTAGTACAGATTAACTTTCTCAAGCTATGTCTCAGGTAAGTCTTAAATATTTAGAAATGACTTGTTTGAAGAACTAGAATAAAAACTTGGAAGACATAGCTAAAAAAAGAGAGAAGGAAAGAATGATTTTGGAAAACAAATGTAAGGAGCTGGTAGAAAAGAATAATAAATTGGAAAAATAGGTTACATGATAGTCAGCCTTACGGGGGGGAAATCATCTTATCTAGGCTGTCCTAATAGCAGAGGAAACCAAGATCATGCCTTATTTAGATTTTATTCTGGACAAAGAGATTGTTACACAAGAATGTCTTGATGGTAAGGCAGGTCTTAAACAAAAAGCCCAAGACAAAGCTAATAATGCAATCAATTTTTTGAACAATTTGACTGAAGAAGCACTTAGGAATGAGAATATCCAAGACAGATTCTTGGTTATCACATGGGAAAGAAGAGTGGTGAATAAATATCATCGTTTAGAAATAGATCAAGAAAAAATTGATGTTATATTTAATAAAATTAAGGAATTCATTCAACTTTTTAATATTTTATTCAAAAGAGGACTTCCTTTATTTTGGGATGAGAAAGGAGGAATGTTGTATCAGAAGGAATGTAATGATAGATTAATCAATTACAAATCAGATCATAGAAAGTTTGATGATATGCAGCAACATTCATTGTTGGGTAAAATTGCGATTAAGAAATTAGATGGAGACTTTGAAATGTTGTTTGAATTTAAAGCTACATGTGCCAAATGTCCAGATTTCTCTTATCTAGAAAACATGGAGCTCAGGGTATTGGCTAAGGAGATGATAAATCTGGATCTCCTAGCAGCTGATCAGTGGAAGACGATTGAAAATTAGGGGAATATAAGTTGCGCCAATGAAGACATGCCTAAGCGTGATGAGGATCAAAGGGACAATTGTAGAATGATCAAGTGAGCCATAATCCTGAAGATGCATTACTTCTTTAATATGGCATGCACATTACCCCCATATTTTTTTTTATGAAAATCATGGCAAATGTTCCACATTAGAGTTTGTTGGAAGTTTGTTTCTAAATTTGTAAGTAATTTCGACCTTGTTTTGAGGTTGGTATTGGGGGATAGGACACTATAAGTATACCCTTAACAGAGGAAGAAAGGGTTAAAACCCATGAGACTTTTGTGTTATATAATTTTGATATTTGTATTTAATAAAATTTACAGAGTCAAATGCTAGATTTTAAATGCAAATATTCATGTATATTTCTCAGTTATAGTCTGTGGTTTTCTCTTCTTTATGTGCATGTTCTTCTTGTTAATCTTTCCATTATGTTGTATTTAATATCTAAGAAAAGTGTGTGATAGTTTTTATAATTCATACTTGGTTATGCTCTGTCTATCATTTCAAATATTCACAAATTGTTTCCACCAAAGTTAATGTAGAGTTCATCTAGTGGGTGCTCTATGTTAACGTATTGTCATCCTTTCTTCTTTATCACCAGACCAAAAACATATTGACCGTAACCAAAGTATTATCTTTCCTTTGTAGACATTTACCATGAAAACTCATCTGTGTTTCTTGATAATTGTGACTCCATAGCCAAATGTACCCTTACCCTTTTTCAACTACTACAATATCTGAATTTCATTTCATGTCTATATATGGCGTTGTTATATATCTGTGAGAGATCCCTCTATGGAAACGAAGAAGCCATCTCCCTTTCCTAAAGAGGTTCTTCTATTACCTCAGGTTTCACTTTACACAACCTTGGGTGCGATTCTGAGTGCTAACAAACTAGTGTTGTTTTCGGGGACGCAGAAGTGCAAATCATTCCTCGAAGAAACGACAAATATTCTAAGAAGAAAGGGTTTCTGTGGGAAAAAAAGAGACTCCTGCAGCTGAATAAGGTTATATATTTTCCCTGACGACTCCACATTGGTTCTGAGTGAATTGCAGAAGCAATCCTAGATTCCAGGCAGCCATATACACGAGGTAATCCTGGTGCTGAAATATTACAAGTTGTGGATAACCCCAATAAATTGCTTAGAAATAAGGGAAAAGATCAACTAGATATTCCTCAATTTGGAAATTCTTCTATTCTATAATTTCATAGAATTCAATATTTTGTATCAGAAACTAATTTTGAAAGATCACTATTAAAGTCTAAATCAGAATTTCACTTGAATAATATTGAATTAAATCCTAGCAGATTAGAGTCATATCTCCTTGACTCTCTTTGGAATAACCTTCAAAACTATGAGAAAACTGGTGCAAGAAACACTACTTTTCAGAACTTTCAGCTTTATATCCCATCATTTGTTCAAAACCCTCAATACTTACAATCTCCTTCTATAGTTCCAAATCCACCTTCTATGACGAGGAGGGTAATTTCTTAGCTAGACAACAAGTTCATAGGTTTGATGAATTCATTGATCTGGAAGAATTTGATTATGAAGATGTTAAGATGAGACAGTTTGCACAAAGCCTATATGGGGAAGCCAAGACATGGTTTAGGGACTTCCCTACTGGATCCATTCGTACATTCTAAGCATTCCAGGATGCATTCTTAGAAAGGTGGGATGATAACAAGATTCCATTACAAGTATTGTTTCAATATAATGGTCTCAATAAAGGGGGTTTTGAATTTGCCCATGATTTTTCAAGCCATTTCATGAGGGTATATAACTCCATCCCTCCTGATATCAAACCTCTAGTAGAAGATACAAAACTACACTATGTCAATGCTTTTGAAAGTGATTTTTCTTTATTATTGAGAGAGAGGAAATTGGCTAGTCTTCCTGACATTTTTAAAGATGCATTAGAAGTAGAATCCAACATGATGGAATGTGGAAAGATGAAGCATAGAATAGAAATTGATAAAAGAAAAACAAGGGAAGAACTTGTACGTTCTGCTTATGCTACTGCCTCTTCCAGTGATATAAAACTTGAGATGATATTGAAGGCAATGGAGAAAATGATTTACAAACTGAATGTATATAACAAGCCTCTAAATAGAGAAAAAAATAAGCCCCAAATTAGGAATCTGAATTTCAGAAGACCCAATCCTCCTCAACCCCAACAAAT
>LPNX010596505.1:233636-252243 GCA_001517045.1 Pseudotsuga menziesii | reverse complement strand
CTTCGGCAGCCTCCACTGCATCTCTATATACACATACTGCTCTGGCTACCCGTCTGAAAAGACATAGCCAGGCCGGTGGAACCCCAACTACGGACTCCTACATAGCTATAGGGAGATGCTCTATCCGTATCGTAGGTACTCACTTGGTCAGCCTGCCTAGCTTCGCCTCAAGTACCGTGACCAATCTTGGGTCTCCCCCTGCAACAGGACGTACGAAAGTACGTGGGTGCCCTGCTGGGCGGACTGGTCCAATATCTGCATTTTGACATATGAGTAGGGTTAGACTTGTGCATATGTATATATCCTATCATTAGAAAATCCATAAAAATTTGATAATAATATAAAAATAAAAAATGACTTACCCATCTCTCCCCATGCTCCTCCTGGAGGGAGGACTAGGTCAGGATCACCTCGAAAATCTAATCCAGCATATGGAAACTGCTCCAATGCTGGCACCTGCCGTTCCCACCATTTATAAAAATCATCATCGTACATGCTATGTACCACATCTCCCCCTCCTTGTCGGAGGAAGATATCCCCCCACCTGCTCAGCCTCAGCTGACGGGGATGCTGGACCTATAATGGCACCATAGGGCTCATAGCTAGCACCCTCTCAAAGAAGAACGCAACCAATATACTAGCATAACCAAAGTTCTTCCGTCTCCCCCTCCTGCAATCGGATAATTGCCTCTTCATAATGGGGGCAATTCCCGAACACCAGTCATGGAGTGTGCCTCTAAAGCAGTCCACCGCCACTCTCATCTGAGTTCGAGTGGCCATATGCAACCCTGCTGACCCTGAAATTCTAACAATGGTACTGCCCAATACCTGTAATGTAAAATCCTGTATATCTGTGATGAGAACGTTGCTGCCTTTCTTTTGAGTACCAGGCCTGCAGAATACATCGACATAGTTCTGGACACTCAAGGGGTCCCCACCCCTTCCAGTGCCCTCCAGGTTCACTGGTGCTCCCCGATGTGATAAACCGGTAATGAAGTAGATGTCCTGTGTGGTAAGCTCCAAAGTCTCACCCTGGATATTGAACATCCCCAGGTCATGGTCCCAATAATGGACCAAGAACTCTAATATGCGGACATTGGCCCGCATAGGTGATGTGCAAAAGAACTTGAGCAGCCCACTATTCCGTAATGCTTGGATAGTAGGCGGGCTTTGGAGAGCCGCTTGGTCCATCATCTCATGTTCCCGCTCCCTCCACTCCAGCACCATGTTTTCCCTGACAAATAAACATAGTTTAATTCAGTAATTCATCATAAAAATTTAAAAATTTTAAACATGTTTAAAGCTTTCATCTATGGCGTAGCATGCGCGACTGTCCATTGGGACAAGTCGCGAGTCATTCGCGACTTCCCTATGCAGTAAGTCACGCATGAAACGCGTATTCGCGGCTTTCATGCGTAGCAACCCGTGAATACAATTTTCCAACTTTTATATTGATGAAATAAACTGAATTGACCATCAATTTTAAAATTTGTTTGGATGGAAATGAAGAGCTCAAGGTGTAGAGTTACCTGAAGCTGACGGATCTGAATTCCGACGGTCCAATTGTCCACAGCAAGCAATCAAAGATAGAGGGTAAACTTTCCTTTTTGGTTCAAAAAGTGCAAATGGTAAGAAATGATTTGATTTTCAAACTATTAATAGAAAAAATATTTCGTAAAGTGGGTCTTTCTCTATAGTTTGAAATGACAATTGATTAATATCACTCTTTTTGTGTCCTGGAACAGGTTTACCAAGTTTTCAAAGTGTTGATACTTCTATAGGGTGGTTTTTGCTCATTCCAACACTTGTTGGCATCTTATCACTCCACATTAACCTTAGTACTCAACATTTTGCCACAGACTATGGTATTTTAAGCCAGTAGTCCCTTGTCTCTACCATTGTTCTTCCGTGGCTAGGATCCCTTTTCATGAGTATCATCCTTATATGCCATTGCCATTCTTTGATACTCATTTCCGTCATTGTTTCAGGCCCAGGGGTTTCCTCATAGCTACTTTTCACGACAAATAGAGCTTCTTATGAACCTCTCTTTACAAGCTATCCCTTTATAGGACTCCCCGCCCTTATGGAGTTTCTTTAGGCCCAGGTCTGACTCCTTCAAAACAGACTTGACTGTCGAGTTATCTCGTCCGTTCAAGCTCGTTAAGAATATGTGAACGGGCATCCGCATTGGTGGTAGGTTATCTCTTTCTCGGACCATGCGGAATAATACGAGAAAGGATCACTCTCTTTTCTTCGGAATTGAGAAGAGTATTCTCAGGTATAGGTTTATCACTTTTCCGGACCCGAGGGACTAAATTTACGGAAAAGGAACACCCGGTTTGAGCTTACTTTTTCTTTTCCGTGCTTTGGACCCAAACATGAAAAATATTTCGAGTGTACTTTGTGTCTTTGTCATGCTCGTTAAACACTCAAGAACAAAGCAACGAGTTTATTGTTGTAAGCCCCATTTCTCGTAACCAAATGGATCTTTCTGAGTGATCTTGCTTTCCTTCACACTCGTAAAACTCAAGCTATTTTATGCTGTTATGGAAGGAGTGTTAGGTAGGTGGTAATTTAACCTTTTTCGGACCTCCCTGACTAAGTACGAAAAAGGTTCACCTTTTCTTCTTCGGAAGTTAAGAGAGTTCTTTTGTGGTTTGTTTTATACTTTTTCGGCCTCAAGAGACTAAATTGGATGAAAAAGGACCCCACTGGAGTCTTCTTGGCATTTTCAGACTCTCTAAATATGAAAATACCACATGAGCATGTACTAGTTCGGGCTCATTAAATCCACGGATCAGTGTATCAAGCATTATTTTCCCATCTCTTCAAGCTTGTTAAAAAATGAAGAGGGAACCGAGTTGGCGTTCATGGACTCGTTAAAACTTAACAGGGAAGGTAAGGAAGAAGTTTTTTCTTGTTTTCAGTAATGGCAGCATGTCATCCTTGAACATAGCACTCTTTGCTTTTCGATATCCATGTTTCAGTATACACTTGTGTTCAGCTATCACTTTGAGTTTTGACTCCTCCTCTTGTCCATTATACCTGGGGAATCTGTTCATGTCTCCTACATGACAGATAAGTCTAGTTGTTCTATCTATCCGTTGTATGCTGCCTTGGGTCATCTCTATGTCGTGCTCACTGTTCAAGGATTATGCCTAGTGTTTGATCTATCACCTGATCCTATTACCGTTATATCTGTTATCCATTTACTTGTGTCTACCTTCTTTTGCCCAGTTCCTAGTCACTCTTGTGATCCGTTGGAGGATCTATTGCCTTCCCTATCACAGTATGGTTTCGTTTCAGTACCTCCTGATGACGATGACCTAGAGCTTTGACGATGGTACCTCTAGATTCACTTTCATCATTGGTGAACTCCTTTGCTTCAGTTGTCAATTATCATTTATTGGTTGACAAACTGTTGAATCCTTTCCATGTTCGACTTCAGCTTACCCTTATTCACATGGCTTGGATTGTACTGGTTCTTTGGGATCTTTTATGAAGACCTTAGTTCCTCACTCATGAACTAAGTTGCGCAAGACTATGTTCCATTTCTATATCCAGCTTCCAGATCTTTGAAGACTCATCATTATTGTATTGTGGCTTTGATCTACCTTTGTACATACGTGGTTTTTACTCGTATCATATGATGTACTCAAATATTGTAAAGGAGCTAGTGTTCCAGTAAATTGAACATAGCATCCTCAGATGTAACTTTGTTTATGACATTACTATGTATTTGTTTCAGGTACTCCTTCTGCTCCACTGGATTTCTGAGTTCCTCCGGAGTTAACTATTATAATGTATGTCGGCCATCGTTCCCCTCTGACCTCACACATTAGGGGGCATCTGTTATACACCTGAATAGTACCTCTCCGTCCGAGTGCTGATATCCCTCATGTCGGCACACAAAAGGACACTTATGGATTGAGGTTGCCCATATTCACTATACCTTGGTTTATGATGAAGTACATTATTTATATACCTAGCTGATTACTTTGCCATTTTACCTATGTTGAGTGGTATTCGCGACTCCTTATATTGACAACTCGCGCATCATTCGCGAGTCTCCTATACAGCAAGTTGCGAATCCTTGTATTCGCGGGTTGCTCTTCTATATAGTCGCGAATCATTCGCGGGTTGCTCTACTACAAACCCGCGAATGGTTTCCTCAACATTAAAATATAAAACCACACGATAATGGAAGATTAGTTTACTCATTTAACTTAATCTTCTTAACTGCCACAACCTCCCTAACCTTCAAGAACAACCTCATTTCATCCATATAAATAGAGGCCTTGGGGAGGGTGTTGGAGAGTCATACTTGGAGAGAAAAGTTATGCTGGTGGATTGTCTACAGAAATCTTTGGAGCAGAGAAACTCAGAGTCCTTTGGTGACAGAGGAGTCCTTGTTCATACATTGGGTTGTAACCTAAACTCTTTCTATTATTGTTAATAAGTATATTACTTCTTCCATATGTGTTGCATATCTTATGGATTGGTAAATGTTTACATTTTATTATGATATATGATTTGCCTAACCTGCATCTATATATGTGAACCATCTTATATCTGGAAGAGTGTTTATTAACAGGTGAAAGAGGAACTATCCTGGAGACTTTGGAAGTGGATCAGAGAGGGAGAAGATAGCAAGGATCAACCTTCGTTTTATACAAGTAAGTCCTTCTACTTTCCTATTTCCTATTCTGTGCTTTTAGAGTCAAATTGTCTGCAAGTAATGAGTATGTTGGTAACCCCCCAGACCTAGGTTATTAGGTGAATTATCCTGTACAACAACCCCTGACCCAATGTTGAAGCAACAACTTGAAGTGTTCTTCCAGTCTTCTACACATAATTCCTAGTCAGCATTTATGAAGCCTACCAACTGTACACTCCCACTCCGCTCATAAACCAGCCTGTACTCCACTGTACCTATAAGGTAGTGAAGCACATGCTTTGCAGTTGTCCAATGCACTCTCTGAGGATCCACCATGAATTGCCTCAAAGAGTTGACTAAAAAGATAATGTCTGGCCATGTGTTGACCATATACATGAGCGACCCGATAAGTTGGTGATACATTGTGGGATCAAACTCTTTTGAACCTGATGCATCTATCTTCCTCTAGTTGGTAACTAGAGGTGTGGACATGGGTATGCAGTCCTCCATCCTGAATCTCCACAAGATCTCCACAACATACTTCCCTTGACCAATGAATAAGTACCCATCTCTCTACCAAACCTCCAGACCTAGGAATTAATGCATCAACCCAAGGTCTTTCATGTCAAACTCTACTGCAAGGTTGGACTTACAGCCCTTGATCAACCTCTCGCCTCCTATAAGAAATAGATCATCTACATACAAATCCAGTATGAGAGGCACCTCACCTACCAAGAAGTATAGGTTGTGGTCTGCCTCACTCTGCTGGAATCCCATCTTCGGTAGACAGATGTCAATTATCGAGTACCATGCCTGAGGTTCCTGCTTGAGCCCATAAAGAGCTCTTAGTAACCTACATACATGTGAATCCCTATTATCCACCTTGAACCCCTCTGGCTTCTCATAAATACCTACTCCTCTATAACTTCATTGAGGAAGGAAGTCTTTACATCCATCTGATGAATGTGCCAACCCATCTATGTTGCTAATGAGAGGATAGTTCGAATAGAAGAGTATATGGTGACATGGGCGAAGGTCTCCTCATAGTCAATACCTTCCTTTTGCGAATACCCATTTTCCACGAAGCACGCCTTGTACTTCTCCATGATTTCATCTGCTGTATGATTCACCTTATAGATCCACTTGGATCCAACCACATGTTTTCCTTATGGACTTGGCACAACCTCCCATACCTGTTTTTTCATGATAGAATCATACTCCTCCACCATGGCTTCCTGCCACACCTCATGATGTGAAGCCTTCTCAAAACTGGGAGGCTCTAAGTTTATCGACTCCATCATCGGTGCCATATAATTGAGTATGTCTGGTGGTTTGCTCCATCTCATGGAGCTCTGTGGAAGAGTCGTCTACTTGGAATCATAAATTATGGACCTGTACCACTTAGGCTGTGGCCTAGTGTCCACCTATTGCTATTGGATTTCCTCCTCCTACTGCTGCTCATGCTCCAAGTCAATTATGGAAGGATTTTGTCCACCTGACTCCCTCTGGCTACTAGAAAATGTTCCTTGTGTCTGTACTTGAACCTGTGGCTCCTCCAACTTAACTCCTGAGTCCTATGTTGCCTACTCATGTGCTATCAAGTCCATATATCTCTATAAGGCTTCATCCTCATCAAAATGAACATCCCTACTAACAATGATTTTTTTGTGCGTAGGGATATATACTTTGTATGCCTTAGAGGTCTCACTATAACCAACTAGTAGCCCCTTCCCACCAGAAGGGTCCAATTTCTTCTGAGTGTCAGCATGAATGTGACAGTAACAAACACTACCAAATATGCATAGATGATTCACGTATGGCCTAATGCCCGCGAAAACATCATCGGGTGTCTTCCTCCCCAAGGTTGTGTGGGGACACCTATTCTAAATGTAAATTGTGGTCATGTATGCCTCGGCCCATAGGAATAGTGGCAATCCCCAATGAAACAACATGGCCTTGGATGCACAAACCAGTATCATGTTCTTCCTCTACACCACTCCATTCTACTGCGGGGTTTGAGGAACTGTATGCTCCTTTTTTATAACCTATTATGAACAAAAATACAAGAACTCCTTGGAGGTGTACTCACCCCCGTTTTCTTTCCTCAATACCCAAATCCTCCTCCCAGTTTGGTTTTCCACGAGAGTGTTAAACTCCCGAAATTCCTCGAAGACCTATGACTTGGACTTTAGGAAATAGATCCAGTTTTTCCTGGAATAGTCATCAATGAACGTAACGCAATAATTGTAGCCACTGAAATATTGGACACTCATGGGTCAACAAACATCCAAATGCACCGAGTCCAAGATCCCCTTAGACTTGTGCTCACTCTATGGAAAGGATCCCTGATGTTCTTCCCCAACGCACAACCCTTACAATGGTTATTATTCTCCTCATGTACCCGAGGAACTCTTGTAACTTCCTGTCTCAAATGACTCAATGCTCCATGGTGTAAGTGTGTCATCCTCCTATGCCACAACTCACTCTGATTGTTGTTGCTGTTGACTAGAGCCTTTGAAGGCTCGAAGTGTAGTATGTACACCTTTCTGCTCCGGACCCCAATCACCCAATCCAACTTCTACTCTGGCCCTTTGCACCTGATATATACTTTCCTTTCCCAGAAAGTAACTTGAAAACCCTTCTCCTCCAGGGTGGAAACATATATGAGGTTCTTGTCAACCCCAGAAAATACAATACATCAGCAAAACTGAGGGGTTTTCCAGACTCCCTGTGAAACAAAACAGTTCCAACTCCCTGCGCCTGATACCACGCATCATCTCACAACTCAATGTGGAGATTTACTCCACCCTCCTACAGACTTCTGAAGAACCCTTTATCTCATTTCATGTGACAATATGCTTCAATGTCAATGTACCAGATTCTACTGCTTGTGGAGCTTTCCATGCAAGCTATCAAACAAAAATCCTTGTCGAAACTTTGGTTGAATTATTCCACCTCTGCTGAACCTGCCATCTATGTATTGTTCTTCTTCTTCCTGTTTGGGAACTAGGAGGAAAAATGTCCTGGCTTATGGCATATGAAACACTTGACCTTTGACATGTCAATGTTCTTCTTACCACCCTTTTTCTTATTTTCCTTAACCCTTCCCTTTCCTGATATGGATAGATCCTCTTCATCCACGATCTGTGGGACACTACTGGATGAACCTGTACCTTGACCCATATGGATCTCTTACCACACAAAGTCACCCCACAATCTCTGCAAATCAGGGAGCTTCTCCCTATCCAACACACCTTTGACGAAGATGTCCCATGGCTTAGAAAAACCATTGAGGGCTATTCGTACTAGCTCCTCGTCCTCGGTCTTAGAGCCCAGGGATCCAAGATCATCCCTAATCTAATTGAGCCTTATGAGATAAGGCACCACTCCTTCATCCTTAACCATCTTGGTGCTTCATAGACTGTCCTGTAGCATCATATTTCGGTTCTCGTTCTTACTATGGTAAAAGCTTTCCAGAGTTGTCCACATCTCTAGTGCGGTCTTCTTCCCGGAAAGGTGAGGGACTATATGGTCCTTCACCCCATCTAAGATGATCAACATGGCCCTAGAATCCACCTTCTTCCATTTTTACAACTTTTTCGGATCTATGGGTGCAACCTTCTTGGATTCAATGTGCTCCTTTGCATCATTAACATCCAGGATCCTCATTATCCTTTCTTTCCACGTAGGAAATTTCTGAGCTCCCTGGAGTCTGTCCTTAACTCTCAACTGTACAACCATCATGAAGTGTACCTTTCAAACCCTAGGTTTGTGCTTTTAGTATATTTTCCCCCGATCTATCCAGTAACTTCTACTTCTCTCAAATCTGCTAAAAAGATCTCCGATACCATGTAAAATTCCCTTGAAGCCCAAGCTTGAGTTACGCAAAATGATTTTTTTTTAAAATCCCAATTTAATTACTGGCAACCACAAATGGATTTATTCACATAAAATTGCATTGAAAATTAAATACTGAGAAAATAAAGCAACAATCACATCCAAAAAGATAACACCAATATTTTTGGGTATGAAACCCCCTTGAAAACCCAAGATGGGAAATCGGTGCAACAATCTGAGGAGATTATTTTATTAGCAAGATATAGAACGGTACAATCTAGAAATCAATTTTTACCCAACCTAGAAAAATTGTACAACCAAAACTCATAGAGAAAACCCCACAAAATAGTATGATCCTGTGCCTATGTAACTTTGTACGGTCGCCTGTGTCACTGTACAGCCTCAGTGTCACTTTATGACTTTCTGTGTCACTCATAGGGCCTCCTGCATCACCTGTATGACCACCTGCATCACTCGTTCGGTTTCCTGTGTGTACGGCTTCTGCGTAACCTGTATAGCCTCCCTGCATCACTGTGTGCGACCTCTTCGAGTTCCTGTGTTTCCATGTCAACCTCTGGATATATGCTCTTTAGTCTCACCCTCTGCAAAATTCTCCTGCAAAATTTTTTCTCTCTCTCCAGCTGAAAGTTATGAGCAAGAAACTCTCTCTCTGTGTCTTGTCCACCAAATCGATATCTTTTTAACTCAATGGAGAAGCAAAATCCTTAACAACCCACTATGGATCAAGGGATGAGATCAATGGCCAAGATTAGATTATCCATCACTTAAATTATTTTTCACTTGAAATTTATAAAAGTGCTTCCATTAAGTCAATTAATAATTAGATCACATAATGCACTTTTCCTAAGTATAAACTTTGGATAAAGTCATTAATCATTTTGGCTCCATGTTTTATGTCTTTCATCAAGCAAGGGCACATGAAAATGATAGAAGACCTTCCTTGTTGCCACTTTTTAACAATTGTTGGGAGGAGAAGAGGTTCCATTTTTTAGCATTGTACTTGTTCCATAGTTGAGGAAACTTCTAGGAGAAGTATTTGGAGAGCATAACAAAGGAGGGTGGAGATTTTGTAGCAGTTTCTCAAGCCATAATGTCTAAAGGTAACTACACAATAGTATCCATTCCTTTGTACGTGCATTTTGATAACTATAGCAAAGAGAGATCAGAGCATAGACCTCACCTTCTTGCTAGGTTTTCTCTCGTATTTGATTTCCCATGATAAATCTTGTGTTTATTGTGTGGATGGTGTGAATATGTGCCTATTATTTCATTTACATTAGTTTTCATAATCTAAGATTTATTCTTCAAAATGTTATAAGATCTATTGTGACAAATTGTTCTTGTGGAATATCCACGACAATTTATGGATAACATGGAATGCCATTTTCTTTATTATGGCATTCCTTTGTGGTTATTGATGTCAAATGTGTGTCTTCAAGAAAGGAACGATCCCATTAATGATGATTTCAAATATTTCTTACTACTACTACATGATACCCTCTATGATGAGGAGACCTAAGCCCAAGATGTTAAACTTCATCATATCTTGAAAGTTGATGTGGCCATATGGGAAAGTTAGGGGGTGCAACTAAGAGCTCAACTTCAATAGTTCAAAATATGTGATAGATTAACAAAATTTTTTTTTCAAATCCTTAGCTACAAAACAGGAAGGAGAGAAAATGTGCGTACTTATTGAAACTGTAGTTGGCCATATCATTGGTAATGAAGAAAATTGAAGAGGAGTTTGTTGGCCTTCGTAAAATAGTATTTCAATCCCACTATCTCTCAAAAGAGTGCAAGTTAGGAATGCAAAAGTGATTGGATGTAGTGTCGCAATTCGTATTAGAGGAACACTCAAGGGCATGTGATCAAGCACAATGTTTATATGAGTTGAAAGCAACATAACAAGAATTGGCTAAGGACAATTTCCTTGGATTGGATGGATCCATGTAAGGGTTCTAAAAGCAACATGGAACCTTCTTGTGTTGGATATTCTCTAAGGGTACAAGGGATCACAAGAATCAATTATTGGGAACAAGTATCAATAAGGTTTTATCAATTTCATTCTAAAATCTAGTGACCTTTAGAACATAACACTATAAGGAAAACAAGTTTTTGCAAAGTTTTTGTGGAGTGACTTGTCCTTGTTCTATTTAGCAAAGGTGAGCAAATAAAGGTTGTATATTTGGTGCACCTAGATATAGTTAGATACATTGGTTCTCTATGCTAACGTGATTACACCAAAATATTGTCATTTTGCCTAAATCCCTAGAGATACATATGCCAAAAGGACTTGAGAAGAGTTTTTTCCTTACCAGAAGCCCACTTCTAGTAGAATTGACGCACCCTACCTCTTTACAGAAGGCATCAAAATGAGATGACACTACTTTCCAATGGACGAAGGGATTCAGTGACACTCCTTGCCTTTGTGCAAGGAGCATCGCCAATTCTTGACACCACTTGCTACCGTGTAAAGAGCATTGATGCTCAATAAAAGGAAAAAATAGAAGTTTTGAGAGATTTCTAGAAGAAATCCCTCATGGACGCTTATCCCAAGCGATTATATTAGGTGGCAGTCAAGTCCCTAACCCCTAGGGATGATCCCTCAACTTCTTCCAAGTAAATATCAACCCATTTGATCCCTTTTTGGACTATAAATGTAATCTTACCTTCATGGTTTTAGGAGGACCAAGAAGGAGCCATATGTTGTTGAAATCTTTCTAGAATTGAGAGGCAAGAGATTGAAGTTTGAGGCAAAAGGCTTGTGGGAAGAAGCACAACACTGAGAATATTTGGTTGTAATCTTTCCTTCATTCTATTAATGCAAGATGTTTTCCTTTCCCATAAACATTGTGTAATTCATTGCTTATTATCTTTCTCATCAGTCATTGATATATACATGTTAGATTATCTTGTATGTTTCCTTGTTTCTTGTTGGCTCTGATTTGTGTAGGTTCTTCTATGTTAATGGAGCTAAAGATTTTAGCTAGTAGGGGAAACCTTCAGAAAAAGGTAAGGCTTCATTCCAATCAAGTAATCCGACTAGATCTAGGGAAAGGTTTTCATGTTTGTTTCTATATTGTTCTATATCTATACCATATAGACTAGGGAAACAGTTTGTGTCCGCATTGATCGCATATTTCCAGTAACAAAATGAGGGACTCCACTAGGGAAATATCTATACATATTTAGTCTTTAGTTTTGATATGTTTTTACTGTAAAACTCTAAATTTTATTTTGCTCTTCAAAGGGTGTGAAAATCACTTTCTTTCAATCATATTTCGCTTCTCAAGGCCAGTCATTGATTTTAGAAAATTTCAATTTATCTAGTACTTGTTGAATTTGAGGGTGTTTCTTATTTTTTGGATCCTTATCTATGCCGACACACTTGGGTTATTTTTATTCAGCATCATTGGTTCTATGACACATTTTGTGTTTATTGACATTAGCATCACCAACACTTATTGATAGATTACAAGTGGTGTTGTTGACGCCTTTTCTCAGTGGACAAGGAGCATCATCCAAGGGAGGACGCACTGATACCAACGTGCAAGTTGTGTTGAGGTAGGTCTTTAGTGACCCTTTTGGATTAATTCTATAGGATTGATGGGAGTGTTTTTAGCTTGCCACGAATCGTATATTTCGCAGTCTCTTTGAATTATATGTTATTTGCATTCAAAGAAGAGTTTATGTTTCTTGCATTGAATTTTACATTTGTTTCTTTGCATGAAACCTCCGGTTGTTTTCTGTAGATTATATGCATTGAAATTGGAAAATTTGCATTTCATTTTTATGTGCATGTGTTGAGTTTATCTTGAGTTCTATTATATTGGGCTTGATTTTTGTTTCCTTAGATCTTTGTAGCATAGGAAAAAATGATTTTTTTTTCCATAATAGTTCAAAGAGAAAGTTTTGCTTTGATCTTCTTTATTAGATTGAAAAATACTTGAAAATTAAAAGACAATTTATTCGTGTTTTAGTTTATTTCAAAATTTTCTTTTGTTAAATCTTAGTTTTATATAAAAGAAAAAAATAAAAAAATTCAAGTTTCATAATCTGTAAAGAATCGTTGCTTTAGTTTTTTTATTGGAAACGTTAATTAGATATTTTTCTTCCTAGAGATCTATTTTTCACTTTTGTTGAAAACGTAGGAAACAAAATTCAAGTTTCAAGTTTGGGTGTATGTTATTCAATTTCTACATTTTGGAAAAAGAACCTCTTTTTCTCTTCTTAAATAGGGCATATAATGAAAGAAAAAATAAAGATTTGCACTTCATCTTTGCATGGTTACGATTGTGCATTATACAACACTACTACGGATTTGAGCTCCCATGTACCTTGCATATATCGGGAGACACCATTAGGATCCTGAGACCAACTAAGTAACCCGTCAGTCATCTTGTCGAAGCAATACACCAAGAACAACACTCGGGGATCTACTATGCACATATTGTCCAGGTAGTTGAGTATACAAACAAGGGTACGATCCCAATCCTCCTGGTTTCATAATACTGTTGGACCTTGCAGTATATTGCGAGTTGCGACATATTGGCACTCCTCTTAGGATCCAGACTATTCATCCTACCTATCACAAGTATGCTTGTTGCTTTTAGTTTGAGTAGCATTTGATTTGTGTGGTATTTAGAAGTTCATAGAGAGTATAGATATGGAAAACTCTTCTGGGGTTACCAACCAAGAGAACCCTTCTCAAGATATGTCTTTTGTTTTTCATACATATGAAAATGTTGGTACTCCCTTCATGGCTACGTTGAGTCTTCCTTGATTGACTATAGTATTACTTGTATGGATATTCTCTAGTCTGATTATTCTAAGTGCAACAATTGTTTCAGATCCCAAATATCCATCAGAAGAGCATCAACATCATGTTAATATTTCACCTTCTTCGTCGGATGTGTCTTCTTCCCTTTATCCTTCTTTTCCTATCAAAATTTGTGATGTCAGTAATCAGGTGGATAATAATAAGAAGAAAAGGAACCAAATCTCAACCAACTACTCCTTACAGTGCTAAGAGTGTTGATCTACCCACAAAAACGCCTCGAAAGCCTAAGTTCCCTTGCATACTCTGCAAGGGTGACCATATTATTAAGGATTTTCATGGTCTGTCCCAAGTTTTAGAAGTGTGGTATAAGGAATTCTAACAACCCATGTTGTCAGCCTCTATTCATCATACTGATGATACCCCATCAACTAGTGACTCTGTGGTTAAGAGTAGAAAAGGAAAAGTAAAAAGTCCTTGCCTATTATGTAAGGACATGCACCTTACTTACCTTTGTCCTTGTATGGATGAAGCTTCAAAGTTGTTGGAAGATATTATTGTTCCTCAGCAACGACTTCCAATAGGTTGCCGCAAGTTGTCTCTTGACATCCCATTGGTTGATAAAGTGGTCAATCCATTTCCATCCTTGGTCGATCCCACTCTTTCTTTAGAGAGTGAAAAATGAGTAGTTTATCCCACTCTTCCTTTAAAGAGAGAATTTAAAGTGGTCGAGTCTATATCATATCCACTTAATCCCACTCTGTCATCAGAGTATTAAGAATTAGGTAGTCACCTTGACACAATATTCATCTCATTCCTCTCTTCCAGTTGAGAGTGAAATGAAAACAATTGAAGTTCTCATAGTTAGTTCGGATTGTTCTAAGAAAGGATAAATTTTGTCTATTTCAACAGAACCCTCTCCAAGAACTGAGGTTATTTCCTTTGATTGGAGTAATCTAACAAAATCTCATCTTCCTTTGATTGTTTATTTCCAAATATATGTGCGAGTTACCTCTAGGAACATACTCCACACTATGTTGATGAAGGGGATTCTGGTAGTATTTTATCCACAACTGCTTTGCAAGCTATAGGTTCTCCTCAGGTGCTTGTGCCAGCCACTGATCAAATTATGGCTTTCAATAGATGACCTACTGCACCTTTAGGGATCCTTCCTCACTTACCTATTACCTTAGGAGGGAAAATGGTTTGCATTAATGTTATGGTAGTCCAAGGTCTCTTAGATTTTAATCTGCTCTTTGGATGAGATTATGTTTATGCCATGAAAGTTGTAGTGTCCACACTCTTTCAAGTGATGCATTTTACCCATGATGGGAAGATTGTGACCATTGATCAACTTTCCTTTGTTACACCTAATCATCGTATTACTGTTAGTCATCCGACTTCCATAAATGTCCCACATGTTCTTATGGTTCCTTCCCCTTCATTGGCCATGTTTCTCGACTCTAGACATCATGCCAAATTTTAGTCATTTGTAAACCGATAACTTCTTCCCATCATGGAGAAGCTTGGGGGGCATGTCTCAGTCTCTGGACATCATACTGGAGTTAAGCCACTAGATTCTTATGTAAGGGGGGTAACCTACCAACCTCTATACATCATGTTGGGTAAGAACTAAATTTGAGCATAGTTCCCATTCTGTGTCAAGCTTGTTAAAAATGAAACAGATGTCTTTGAGCATAGTTCCATTTTGTGTCAAGCTCATTAAAAATTGAAACAAATGTCTTTGAGCATAGTTCCCATTATGTGTCAAGATCGTTCAAAAATGAAACATATGTCTTTGAGCATAGTTTATTTCTGGTTTCAATCTCGTTAAAAAATAAAACTGACCTTGAGCATAGTTTAATTTTGGTTTCAAGCTCGTTAAAAATTAAAATTGACTCTCGAGCATAGTTTCCTTTCAAGCTCATTAAAAAATGAAATGGGTTACCTCAAGCATAGTTATTTTTTGTTTCAAGCTTGTGTAAAAATGAAATGAGTTACCACAAGCATAGTTATTTTCTGTTTCAAGCTTGTGTAAAAATGAAACAGGTCATCATGAGCAAATTTTCCTTTTCATGTCAAGCTCATTAAAAATTGAAACAAATTCTTCCATTGTGTCAAGTATTTTAACTTGAACCTTCATTTGATCTTCCTGTATCACTTGATCCTCTTTCTTCCTCCATCTCTAGTGAACCTTTTCCTAGGAGTAACCCGTAATTTAGTTGGATGAAGAAAATAGTAAGCAGACGAAACTAAGCTTGGGGGGCATGTATCAACCCTCTTTATGTTATGTTGGAGTTAAGCTACTTAAAAGCTAAGGGCAAGTACCAACCACTGGACATCATGTTGGGAAAACACCCATCAATGGGATTCATTTTGAGTATACTTTATTTTTAGTTTCGAGCTCGCTAAACCATGAAACAACATACTGAGCATAGTTCATTCTTTGTTGCAAGTTCATTAAAAATGAAGCAAATACCTTGAGAATTCTTCCAACTGATCTTTGAGCTCGTTAAAAACAATAAGGTCATGTTGAGCTTACTTTTTATATTTTTCATGGTCTGGTTAAAACATGAAACGTGTTTTGAGCTTGGTTTATTGATTTTCCATGCTCTAGATTCAAACATGAAAAGGGTTCCGAGTACTTTTGATACCATTGTCGTGCTTGTTAAAAACTAAGCAAAAATGTGTCGAGTATACTTTTATCACTTTTTCGGACTTGTAAAACTTATATGAAAAAGGAACCCCTCGGAGTTGTCTTTAAGCTCTTTTCAGACTCTCTAAATAAGAAAAGATTTCCAAATGAACTTGATTCTTTCACGTTTGTAAAAGTATTTGAAGGGTCATCTATCCGGTGATAGTTTATCCCTTTTTCAAACCGTTTAGACTAATTTACAAAAAATGTATACTCTAGTTCATAATAACTAGAGAAGTCATCTTAGGTATCATTTTAAGCTTTTTCGGACCTTGGGGACTAAATTTATGAAAAATACCACATTGGAGTCTTCTTTAGTCATTTCAGACTCTCTAAACATGAAATGACACCGACTTTACCTTCTTTGGACTCATCAAAATCAAACAATGAAGGACCCTTTTTGGGACTGAACCCATCCTTTCTCAGGTTCATAATACATGTGAGATTGGACTCATCTTATGATGAGCTATATCGAGCGTTTGTTACCCTTTTCAAGCTCGTTAAAAAGCAAGGAGGTACTCATCCATCGTGATGGGGGAATTAAGGGAATGTGAAAACATTTTTCATTTGTATTAATGGAAGCTTATAGTCTTCTTTGAACATGACACCTGTCTGCATTTCATTTCAAACATTCGGGTAATCAACGTGTCCCCGAGTTGATCCACTTTCATGATTCAATTTACTCATTTGAGTCATTCAAAGAATGCATTGTCTTTTCTTTACATTATGTTTAGTCTCTTCCTTGTTGATTCAATGCTTCCAAGTTACTTGTCATGTAATTCAATGTTCAAGGGGATTCTTTTACAACCAACCTCTACAGTTACCTTACCTTCCTTTATGTTGTTCATCTCTGAGTTAATCAGAATCACTTCAAACAAATTTGTTCCAGTTTTGTTTCGATGATGGGAAAAACATCATGGCCCTCCTTCGACGAGTCTATTATTTTCGACACGGGCACATAATTCGGGAATTAGTATTAGAAAGAAAATGGTACCTTGAGGCATGCATGCCTCAATGGTAGGTTTCCTCGCTTTTGACAATAGTATTTCAACATTGGTCTCTAGATGTTCGACATTAGGAAATCTATTCACATGGACAGAATCGTATTATTCGAGATTGGAATGAAGACCCTCTGTGTTTAGGAATTCACTTGAATAGTTTCCTTTCCCTAGGCTACAATGGAGTATTTTTTTATTTAGTCACTGCATAGATCCATAGTCTATGTTTGGTGGCTATGCTCAAGTTTGAGTCGTGAAGACACATATCTAGAGTGTATGTTTGGTAGCTATGTCCAAATTTGATTTTTATTTGTCATGGATCTAAATTATATATTGGTATCCATGACCTAGTCATCTATACATGGATCTGCATTGTATTGATTGGCAACCATGTCTTGAGTTAGTCAAAGTACATAACTCAAAGAATATGGTACTGTAAAAGTCTTCAACTAGCAGTCTCTTGCCTCATCTTCCAAACCACATCTATCAAAGCATTTCACCTATCACATCCCTCTAGCTTCATACTTTGGGGGGGGGGGGGGGGGAATATTTTACACCAAAATATTGTAATTTTGCTTAAATCCCTAGAGTATATATACCGAAAGGACTTAAGAAGAGATTTTTCCTTACCAAAAGCCCATTTCTAGTAGCACTGACGCACACTGCCTCTTGACAGAAGGCGTCAGACTAGGCTGACGCTGGTTTCCAATGTACAAAGGGCATCGGTGACACTCCTTGCCTTTGTGCTAGGTGTATCGCCTCTTCTTGATGCCACTTGCTAGTGTGCAAAGAGGTTCAACGCTCAATAAAAGGAAAAAAGAGAAGTTTCGAGATATTTCTAGAAGAAAGCCCTCATGGAGGCTTATTCCAACCAACCAGAATAGGTGGCAGTCGATCCCTTAATCCCTAGGGATGATCCCTTAAATTCCTCTATGTAATCCTCAACCCCTTTGATCCATTTTTGGCCTATAAATATAAGCTTACCTTCATGGTTTGGGGGAGGACCAATAAAGCACCTTTATGCTGTTGAAATTCTTCTAGGATTGAGAGGCAAAGAGATTGGAATTTGAGGCAAAAAGACTTGTGGAGAGAAGCACAACACTGAGGATCTTTTGGTTGTAATTTTTCCATTCATTTCATTAATGCAAAATGTTTTCCCTTTCCCATAAACTTCGTATAATTCATTATTTGTAATTCATTGTTTATTATCTTTCTCTTTGGTCATTGATATAGATTTGTTAGATTATCTTGTATGTTTCATTGTTTCTTTGTTGGCTCTGATATGTGTAGGTTCTTCAAACGTCAACTGAGCTAAGGATTTCCAGCTAGCAAGGACAACCTTCTAGAAGTTCAGTTTTTTCTTTTCTTTTTTTGGATTGATACACATAACTACTCTTGGAACATATCTCAACAAAAGACTCAATAAAGAGTTTACTCTCCGACAACAAAGGACTTTGCCATTTTTCTATATACAGGACTACTCGAAAAGCACAGTTTACAACATATATTTTCTTTTTGTAAACACTATAATACTGTTAGATAGGCAAACATGCCATCTCCGTAAAGAGCTTGAAAAAACACTTCTGCACTATGTAATTTGGTTATTAAATAATTAAATTACG